>JANHGN010018885.1:11191-31365 GCA_024605025.1 Megaceryle maxima | reverse complement strand
TAAAAAAATAATAATTCCATTAACTGGATGGTTTCTAAGTGGCCTCTTGTCATACTTGAGGCTGAAGTAGTTACTGCAGAAAGATCAAGGGTTAAGCTGCACACTGCACAATAGCACCAGACTTTAAAAGAAATAATAAAAAAAAAAAGCTTCATCCAATTTTTTTTTCCAAATTAAATCAAGAACATTCATAATTAGTTTTTACACCGGAGACATCTAGTGGGAAATGAAAGAACTGAAAGAGCCATAAGCTGCCTTCGCCCTTTCATTAATATTTGCTCCCAAATGCAGGTCAAATAAATCTAACTCACAGTTTGAAATGAGTAGCTTTAAAACTGATGTATTACTTTCTGCTCGGATTTATGCCACCCATTTTGGATAATTACTCCCAATGCTTTTTCCCTATTGTATTCAAAGCTTCTTCATAAGAATGAAACGAAGTTGGGTTCCTTGAGATCTCTTCTGCTTTTAATAACTTTTCATTCCCCTCCACCCCTCCCCATCCTCAAAGATTACTTCCACCTTTGCAATTTGAGGCAACTGGCTTGGTGTTGGCAGACACCTTGCACTCATTTACGGATGTGTTTTGTTCCCTCCTGTGATAAATGGCACCGTCCAGGCACACAAAGACCATCCCACCCCACACGCCAGGCCCCGATCCACTGAAAACGTGCCCATGTGCTTGAGTTTATGCACTGAATGGATTTGCTGAGCCACACGTGTAAGCCCCATACTCGCAAGATTTACGCCCATCAGTTGGGTTCCGCGCAGTGCATAAAGTTAAGCAGCTGTTTAAGTCATTATGAGACCAAGAACCAAACACGCAGGGGGAGAAAGGGAAAAGAGATGGACAAAAGGGTGAATGAACTTGGCCTGTGTCTGCGCCTCAGTGCAATGCAAGGAAAGGAAGCAAAGGGAAGTACCTGCCAACTGTATTCGGAACACTTTGGTGTAGAGAGAAACAATGGTAAAAAGCAGACAACTGTAAGAAAACTCAAGACAACTTGAGACCTTACTCGGGGTGTGGTGCTGAGAACAAGAGAATGTGTCCTCACAAGTTCTCTAGGCCCATGTAGAAGAGCCAAACTACCCACAGAAACCCTTCTCTGCAGACCTGGGAGCAACACTGGGACCTTCAAAGTTGGTCCATTAGTGACTTTGAGTTTGCATTTCATTCCAAATCACCATGGGAAATAAAAGCTTTCTCTGCTGTCTCTCCTTTGATGTAGGTGGGGTTTTAAAGGTTTCACCAATATTGTGCAGTGAGGTGGGAGAATCCTCCTCTTTCACAAGGCCAGTTCCTGTTTAATAGCATCTGGTTCCTGCACGCAGAGAATTAAGGACAGGTACATGCTACCAAATATTTACACGCTGCACTTGAGGTTAATTATTGCACAACATGGGATCAGCTTAGTGCTTAACCTTTTATTTCCTTATTTTCATTTCCCAGATTCATATGATTGCTTAGTTATGGCCATATCCTTATAGAGAGCTGCTCTCCCCGAGCTGTGTACCTGCTCTGCTCCCTCCCCATCCCTCCCCCTTGAGCTACACAACACCCTGGTGTCTTACATGGGAATTCAGAGCCCCTGCCCTGTTGCAGCTGGTGATCTGCAGCACAAAAGGAGGAGGAGGAGGGTAGGGAAAGTCAAGATGGTTGCCTGAATTCAGCTTACTCCAGACAGAGCAGTGTGCAAAAAAAGTAATGTTACCTAATTTTCCTTGGTATTATGTGAAAATCCAAAGCAAAGCAGGCATCTCCTTTTGCTCTTTTAGAAATAACATGCACCACAGAAGCAAAAATACACCCTCAAAGGCCTTGAAAGCTCAAATTTATGTTTGAAATTTATTCAAAGCACAATGTCTTGTTTGGCTTTTATCTCCCCTGACCAAACCCCCCAATATCCCAGTCCTGTTTGCAAGCAGACTGAAATGAGGCCTCAGGCTGAGATCTGGGGAGAATCTGGAAGTGGACTTGGTAGTTTGGTCTGGAAAGAGCAACTTCCAGCAGATGACAGTGTGAACCCAAAGGGAGTTAGACCAGGACTGCAACTGGAGTAAAATCACTGGAGATGAGTCAAGGTGCTACTGAGAGGTACTCCACAGCTTATCCTGGCTGTGGATAGTAACCAAGAGCCTTTTGCACTGGAGTTTTGCTACTTCACGGGCAGCAAAACGTCATAATTCTTCTGTAGCCTTCCATGAAAGAAATAAAAAACTAAACCTAGCTTTCTCCTAGTTAGTAAAACTAAATTAAACTCGAAGCAGGAGAAGGGTAAGCCTGCTTTCAGAGCTGGGGTCCTTTTATCATTTCAGGCATTATTTAGTCTGGAAAATCACATTAAGGAACAGAGTTCACAAAGAGCCAAAAGAGCCACACCACTGAGACAGCTTCCAGCACCCACAGAGCAGAACTGTTGGGAAGAGAAGGATCACCACTAGTATCTAGAACTTCACACACAAACACCACAGAATCACAGAATATTCATGGTTGGAAAGGACCTCCTAGATCACCGAGTCCAACCATACCTGTAACAAAAAAACACCTAAAAAACCCCCAAACAGCTAAATACCCCAATCAAACACAACTTCAAAACCACAAAGACACAAAATAACCCCCTAGATGCCTGCCCCTAGAGCATGTCCTGAAGCACCAGGTCTACCCGTTTCTTAACTACAGGGATGGTGACCCAACCCCCTCCCTGGGCAGGCTGTTTCAGGGCCTCACCATTCTCTCTGTAAAGAATTTCTCCCTAATAGCCAATCTAATTCTCCCCTTCTGCAACTTCAGACCATCTCCTCTGGTCCTGTCAGTAGTTGCTAAGGAGAAGAGGCCAACCCCCACCTCTCTACAACCACCTTTCAGGTAGATGTAGAGGGCAATGAGGTTCCCCCTCAGCCTCCTCCAAACTAAACATACCCAGCTCCCTCAGCCTCTCCTCACTTGTTCTCTAAGCCCCTCAGGAGCTTGGTAGCTCTCCTCTGGACACCTTCCAGCAGCTCAATGTCTTTCCTATAGTGAGGAGCCCAGAACCGAACACAGGATTCAAGATGAGGCCTCACAAGTGCTGAGTAGAAGGGCACAATAACTTCCCTTCTCCTGCTGACCACGCTATTCCCACATCGTCTCTCATTCACCAAGCACAAAGCAGGATTTGCTCCGAGCCAGCTCCGGGGTGAGTTGGTCCCCCATGCAGCACCCCCAACAACAGGAAACCTTCAGGTATCAAAACTATACTCATTAGGTGACAGAAATGGGGAAAAAGCTAAATAGAAAGTATTTGGAGGGGGAAAATCCTCTCGGAGAACGTATGCTCTGCAAAGCCAGGAGTGACCAGTCCCAGTGCTGAGGAGGTGGCTGCGATATGGGGCAGTGGGAGGCATCTGAACCCAGGCTACCCCATGGGTGACACCACTACCCTGGCCAGACTGACCTCCTGGCATTGCCAGCCCCATGCTCTGGCACCAGGGTGAGTTTGGCCCTGAAAAGAATCTGCAAGGCCATATAAAAAATTCAAGCAGACCAAAAAAAAAAAAAAAAAAAGTATAGGAGTTTGCTTTCTGAATTTTAATGCATCTGGAGTGGAAGCCACCTCTGTTGTGAAAGGGGGAGTTAAAACCCTGGTTTGAATCCATTATGGATTCATCACAATCATTTAATCGTTCTGTTATTACTGCTGTGCATGAGTACACATCTCCCTGCACACATTGCTTTTTGGCTTTGTTAAATCTGTCTGAAAGGGACAAAGTCAAAGATGTCCCAAAGTTCTTTTTCTCTCTGCATAGTAACTGCTAAATAAATCTTTAAGAAGCTTTTGTCTGCAGAGGTTTACTGGTTTGAGGTGTGGCTTTCATGCAGCACATCACAGAGGAAGTGCACACCCTTGGCAATCATGAAAGTTTGATTTCTGTACTTGTTTATTTCTTTGCTTCCCTTCAGCACATTCAGTAAGTAATTGTGAAGGGAAAACCTGTCCTCTCCCAGAATTAGAAGCTCTAGGATATTTGAAACACTATAAAGACAAAAATAAAATAAAAAAATAAAATATTACATTTGCTTACTCCTCTGGAGAGATTAACTGAAGTCCTGCCAGCTAAAAGAGAAAAAAACCCAACAACCTAGAGAGTAAGAAGAGGCTCCGTGGAGGGGAGGATAGGAACATACACTTTATTCAGGCAGGCAGACTTGTTCCACCTGCTGAAGAGAGGAAATTAAATTAATTCCTCTTTGTTTTCTTTCTTCCCCCTTCATAGCAGAGCTAACGTCTTGTGTCCCCTGTCCCCACCTGCTGGCAGCAGAGAATTACCCATTTTCTAGGCTGGATCGTAGAAGAAGATGCTTAAACTGAAAAACCAAGTTGCAGGGTGATGGGAAGAATGAGGAAATTTGAGAAAGACAGAAAATGATATTAAGCACTTTGCTGAAGGACAGCTTTGGTTGAAGCAGGTTAAGATGCATGTGGCACTTGGGCTTAATCCTGAGTCAACCTGGCCATTTTCCACAGGCCAGTGGGACTTGCAGCTGCCCTGAATGAAAGCAGGAAATTGCAGTTTTGCTATTTATAAACTGTGAGAGTGAAATAACATGAATACTGTATGCCTCTCCCCATCCCCATCTGGGGGGGTTTAAGTATCTTATAACCCCCAATAGAGCATGCTTCTCAGATCTTATAAGGGCATTCTCATCATACCAACCCCTAACGTGGTTCAGAGGAATTGCACCATTGTCTTCCATTATATTAAGTTGGATAAATTACCTTTTGGGTCATAGCTCCTGTACAGCTCCAGCTAAAGTGATTCTCTTTATTTCAAGTAGTAGTGTTTTTGGAAGATGATGGCTGTTCTATCTGCACTGGCTTTGTCACCATGTGGCTCCTTGAATGAGTCATAAAACCCTAACAGGGCTACAAGTGTGTTCACAGGGCTTATTTTCTCCTGGGCTTATTCACACTTTGTGCCTTCTTATCTATCAAAACCACAATGTAAGAACAAGTTACAGTCACAGGCAAAAAAATTCAGCCTCACGCAGCAAGGATAATTTCTAAATCAAGCCAGTTTGTATGTGGCCTAATGCAAGAACATCTCAGGAAAACAAACTCCACCTGACACTGCAATATAAGCAGCGTGGAGATAAAAAGGAATGGGTTTGCTTCTGCTGAAAACAGGGGGTTACTCCACCAGCTGAAGGTGAATAACACCAATTGCTCCATGCTGCACTCAAACAGGAAACTTAGGCTGGCTTTACAGTGAAGCACATACACATAGACCCTGTGCCTTGCAAAGGGCTCAAGTTGCAAGTGAGACCCTTCACTCTGCAGTGTCTCTGTTCATTGCAATCGCCCTGAGTCACCTACGAGAGTTTACAGGGAAGCACTAACTTACCCAAGTGAGATCCTCAAACAGATTATGGCTTGTCAAGTTTCCCCAGGTGGAGCACTGCTGACCAGAGACTCTGATGCTGCTCTCCTTAACCAGCTGGGGAAAAAAAAAATTGTACTTTCTACTCGATATTGTGAAGTTCAGCTTTTCAGGGCAGGGAAATTCCCCCAGGGATGAGAAGAGCTACAGCTGATGAGCACATTCATAAAAATAATAAAGCATTTGTGATCGTACCAAGATAATGACAGGAAATAAAAAGCTTTCATGCACTGAACACTCCAGTATATTTGACTAAAACACTTCTCCAAAGCAGCCTCCTAACTAGAAACGTGCTGTGGCATTTAGGAGCTTCTGACAGGATCCTTCCTGTCACTGTCACTTTTGGGAATCAACTGTATAACCCATGTAAGACTCAAGTCCTGCTAGGTCAGATACTTTTTCCTTGTCTGCAAGAGTTTTATTAAGTCTCATGTCCACAAAGCAATTGGAAAAGGGAAAGATAATGTTTCACGGTGCAGAAAGCGTAAGCAAAGCTCCCTCTCGGCTGTCTAGATGAAAGCAGTCCCAGGAGTGTCAGCTGCTCTACCCACCATGACAGAGCCCTTTCCCAGCACTCACTCACCAGCAAGAGCCCATCACCTGACCTCTGGCCTTTTCATTCTGAAGAAAATCAGAAAGAAAAGCCTAAAGTTGTCTCGAGCCTCTTTAACTTAGAAAAGGCGTAAATTCCTCTATCTGGCAGCATCCAGTTCCAACCTGTACGGCCACTTAACAGAAAGGCCCCAGAAAATTTCCATCCCAGGTTTCTCAAAACGCTGCCTAGCAGGAGAATACTGAGGGCCACAAGGCTGTGGCTGAGCATGCTTGATGCACCTTTAACGGGTTAGATCAAATTAAAGAGTCCAGAAAGAAATTATTACCTCCCTTCACTTAAACATCTCTTCTTTCTTAATAAAGTATCCCAGGCATTGAATTTCAGGCCCGGTGTTTTCAGGGATATACGGGTTATTTCCAAGCCGAGCTATTACCAGTGAATGCGGTGACATTAATATGAGTAAAAGCAGGAAAAAGGATGAAATAAAACATATCCTATTGAAGGAAATGAGAGCTCCTTAAGAAAGAAAAACACACATAGGAAAGACGTGGGCATATCAGGATACAAATGGGACACTGGGGAGTGCCAGATTCCACAGGCATGATGTTATTGAAGTGTTTGATACCAGAGTAAGCACCTGCAGATATGAATTACATCCTTGTTCAGACCACTAACATCGGAGTACTGACATCTCAGGAAGTGCTTATGTTATATTTCAAATCCCACTGCCAACTGCATAAATATCAAATAAATCTATCAGAGATATAAAAGACGTTATCTTAAGGACTTTAAAAAGCTGAACAAGCCACCTCTCTTCTAAAAGTAGCACTGCCCTTAAATCATTTGGGCTTTTTCTGGCGGTCGCACCTGAACAGCAAGGACATTAATGCTGCTGACCATCAGACATCGACCACCTTGCCTCTGTAAGGAGAACTGGTAGAGAAATAGTTAAAACCAGTAACAGCTCAGTGAGGGGGTCAAAGGTGTTGCACCCTGTAAACGCGCTTTCCACCGCCTTCAAGGGTGGATGTCTCCTTTCACACGTCTAGAAACTGAGGCACCAAACTCTGAAAGGACTTGGGCTCTATCAAGAGCTCTAGAATGTCAAGAGCGAAACAGGCTCAGGACCAGGGGTCCTTGTGATGTTGATTAGACCCCAGTCTTTATTTTCAGGGTGTTTGGAGAAGCTATTCCTGACCCAGACAGACGATGCAATCCAGAAGTGAAATGCTTCTGTGATCGAAGGAAGTTTTGTTGTCTGTATGCATCAAACCACAGTTCATCTCGCTTTAAAGAATCTCCTGATTTAACTTTGTCTATTCCGTGGTGAAAAATTCAGGTCTGAAGTTTCTGCAACATTTTAAATAATTTTTAATTTTAAAAGTTACAAATATCAAACTCTAAAGACAGAAATAAATTAAAAGTTCTGTGCCCTTTACTAAGCTGAAATTTTAATAATGTTTCAGAATTTTCAATTTTAAGAACGCTTTCCAATTTAAGAGTTCCCCTGTAAGCTCTTATTAGATTAATTTGTTATTTTTCCTTGCTTGCCATGGGAGTCTTAATTACTATTGCTCCAAATACAGCTACCATCCGTCTTAATCAAGCAGGGACTCTTTGGCCATACTGCTAAATCATCTGGTGTAATCAGTTTGAAAAAGTTTGTTCTGCAGTGAAAAAATGGCTGAGAAAGGAAGCAAAAGTAAATAGATCTTTTTACATTTTGTTAACAGCAGCAGGAAGATGAAGTGGCCCTTTTACTAAATATTCATAAGAGTCCAGAACTTGAAAGCAGAAGTGCATTATGAGCCACATATTCTGGGATAGAGGAGAGGGAAAAGGTCTGCTGCAAAGGACAGGTTTTGAATGGGACTGAGTTTGTGTAATAAAAGCAAAATAAAAGTAGAATCTGAACTTCAGAGCTGGCGATAATTTCTCAATCTCCTAAAAACACAAATTCTCCAAACCCAGGTATTTTCCACGTGGAAACATTTGCAGGGCTATTTTTCATGGAGCAGAGAGGGAACCCCAGTACGAGTTCTGGTCCAGCCCCACAGCTGATGGTGCTCTGCAGGTGGCTGAGCTTTACTTTCGGAGAAGCATCAACAGTAAGGAACAAAGACAAAACTTGTCACCTGCTCCGGAGGTGGCGTGAACATTTCTGACCCCCCAGCCCATCTGCTACACTAGAGAAGCACTGGGAATTTACAAGCTGAGAAGTCTCCACTGTTACTGACTCTGCTGCATTTCTTCTACAGGGGAAATGAAACATCTAAATAGCTGCTGCACCAGGGTTCTGTACCACAAGTCCAAGTGCTGATCTTCTACTCGTGCCCTGCAATTAAACAGAATGACTAAGATGTTCTCCTCTAGAACCCAGTGCAGCCAACAGGAGTATTCCCACCACTCTCAGTTTGCTTCAGAACAGTCTCTCTTCCAATGGTGCATTAGCTGCTCTACTATGATTTCATAACCTGAATGTAGCAATAATATGCACAGTGTAATTAGTGTGTTTAATATGATTACATAATTTAAATATATGTTGGCAGAAGTCTTTTACAATCCTGTGCCAATTTCCAGTTACCAATTTTAGTGCCAGTCCCTCAGCAGCTGGATCAGCTTAATGGTCCTTCTTGTTATGAACAGTGAAAAGTCTGCCTCTGTTTTCTTTAAAAAAAAAAACAAAACCAAACCAAACAAAAGACACCAAAATCCACCACATCTTAGAAAGATTAGATGTGAAATAGGAGTAGAGAAAGTATCTATAGGGCTTGACCATCTCTTCAGATTGTAGAGCATCATACCCTTTGAGTGGAAAAAAAAAGTCAGTTAAGCTTTTACTTGGTTTTGTTTTTCTAAGGAGGGACTGAAGGTGCCAAACAAATGACGTGGGATACAAAAAGTTCTCTCTTTGCCCATCAAACAGTTCGAGGGCAGAATATGGTTTGCCCAAAAGAGTAACAGGAACACAACTTGGAAAGGAGCCTCCTGTGATACATCTAATTCAGCTCCATGGTCCAAGTCAGGCTGTTCTTGACTCAACTGTCCTGCCCTGAGCCATGTTTCTCCAGAACATCTTCTTCTAAGTTTTATTCCATGGGTATTTATTTTTTTATCCTGTAAGGTAATTGTGTGAACTCAAGATGAACAATTCTAAGCTTTCCAAATCCAAAGTGCACCTGGAATATGGTTTTAGGTCCTTAACTGTCTACAAGACAGAATGAGGACCTTTGTGAACTTTTCAAAGAATAATTCTACAGAGTAGAACCACCATATTAAAAAAAAAAAAAAAGGATTTGTTGATCTGCACTACTAAGTGTAAAGGAGTATAGTTCTCCTTGTTCTGAGATTTTAATTTTATATAAGAAACCAAACCAACTGCCTCCATCGTTGACAGGGACCCAGTCCACACACAGGAGGAAACACAATACTACTACAGCTCAGACATCGTTCATATGGCTGCTGTCCCATTAATCCACCTAAATCCCTCCATCCTCTGGTCTTCTCAGAGGTGGTTCTCATTTTAATCCCCCAAAACCTCCTAAATTCAGTTTCCAAGGAAGCTTTCATAATTAAGATTTCATTAGCAGTTTGCATACAAAACAAATGCAATCTTTATGCAGCATTACTGTCAAAAATGAGATCTTCCACTACCAGAGTTCACTTCACAAGATACAATAGGAGCGGGGAGGGGGGAGAGAATGTAATGACAAAAACAAAGAAGGTTCAAGTTTCCTTAAAAAAAGTCTACCCACCCCCCCTTCCCCCTGTTCAGCTGCAGTAAGGTGAAAGGCTAAATGTGGACAGAATGGTAATATGTAAGCGGTTTCTAAGCTTTCTGGTGGGAATACTTAACAGCATAAGTATGTTTCCCCTGGAGACCCTCTCCACCATTTGGTCCAATTTCTTACTCCAAGAACTGAACCAATTCGTGATGTAATGCTCCAGGGAAAACATTCCTCTCGAAAAAGAGTATCTTCCTAGGGAGAAGTTTGAAGAAAACATCTTAATATTGTTTAAACAGCTTTTGGCACGGTCATACTAGTTGCACTGCATTCAATACTGAAAGCAGAAGAAAGGCAGGATAAAAATATGGAAACGGAAAGTTTTAGGATTTAGTTTAAGACTTCTCCTGAACTACCACCCCAAGTCCCTAGCCTTTGCTGATCCTTAGTGGAATGAGAAAAAAAGAAGTTTTCAGAAGCAAGAGATTTTCTTTGCTAATAAAAGAGGAACAATTTAAGGCTCTGGCTATTCTGTGTGGCAGTACGAAACCACGTCTTTAATTCTGCCTGTAGCCTCCTCATTCTCTCTAGCTCTTACACAAAGGTGCAATTCCAAGGCACTTAGCCCCCCGGACTAAGGCTTTCTGCGGCTTTACAAAGAGAAACTGGGCCAAGCATTAGAAAAAGTTCCTGCCAGCAATGCTTTCATTTGCTTACATCCCAGTATCTTGCATACCACATACATTCTCTGAGCTACCAACTGCTTTGCTTCCTGTTGTGGATCCTCAACGCTGTAAAACAACTTGTAATTTTTGTGACCAGCAAGAGCTGGATGGTGTATTAAGCAAGAGGAGGAAGCATTGGGAAGATAGAAGCAAGGTAAGCGATAAGGAGCGGAAGGCAGCGCACTCCAAACCCCAGGCAGTGGAACACGGTGCTGCAGAATACAGCAAGGTACAGAAACCTGTATCTCCTGTGAGAAGCAAGCTGTGGGAGAGGCACAAAAGACAAAACCAATCATTTGAGGCTTGTATTCCATAGCCTGTATTATGTAAAGCTACACGTGCTTTACCTACTCCTTAAATAAACCTTGCAAAATCATGGGTACTTAAGATTGCTTTTTTCTTGAGGGGAAAGTAAAATGACCTTTTTATTCATCATTAATATTTGTACCCACACAATTACTTTTTCCTCAATAGCACACACGAGGATATTCAACATACCCCAGTCAGTTCAAACACCAATTCCCTTACAACCTTAACAGATTCGCATTAGTGAATATTATTTACTACCCAAACTCAGCATTACTGACCTTCTGAACATGGAACTAACTGCATTTGTTTGTCCAAAGGTTTGTATGACACAGGCAGGTTATTTATAACAGTGAAGCACGGCTTCAAAAGTATCTTCAGCATAACTCAGTTGATTTAATAGATGGTGATATTAGCTCTGTATTTTTCACCTCTGATGTTGCAAGTGCTGGCAAAAACAAAGAGTGAGGAACCTGAGTAACAGCTTCATTCCAGAACAGCATAAAACCAAAAGCACAGAGGGAACAAAAAGCCCAATTTTCCAATTCCTAGTTTGTTTACTTTACTACTTCATTAGGGCTTTTGAGGAATGACCACTATTTGTTCTTGCAAGTTCTCTTCAGACTTTGAGATACCTTGTTTGTAATCTTTAATGATTAAATCATAACTATGTAAAAAATGAGGTTCATTTATCTATTTAAAAATCATTAAACTGTTTTGCATGTTACTTGTTCAATGGATTTTTTGCTTCTATGGGGGGGATTGGGAAGAATAAAGGATTTGTTTGCAGGGTGGGGGTGGTCCAGGCACGGTGTTTTGGTTTAGTTTTGGTCCTTTGTTGGTTGCAATACTCAGGGGCCTCAGGGCGTAGCTGACTAAATTAAGAAGTTCTTATTGTTATTAATAAATAGGGTTGTTCTGAGTATAAAACATGCTGCACACCATGAAATGCCTCAGTTACACAGCGCGATGGCTTCACTGCTAAAACCACCAGTGAGCCTTCACCATAAGGAGCAGTTGAACTGAACTTGAGAGAAGGTGGAAGCCAGTCCAGAGCAGGCTTCTGTCGAGAGGTTTTACTGCTAGTTTGCTGGATCCTGTGTTTGTAGAATTTTCAGTTTCTTGGTAGACCCTAAACTTTTAAAGCCTTGAATCACAACTATTTATCACCCAACAGGGAGCTACATAAAAAGTATTTTCCTTCAGAATGACTATTCTCATTAAAAAAAATAATTTAAAAAAAAAAAAGACAATTAAGAATATTTTTTTTTAAATCTACAATATAGCCCAACTAACAGGGAATCTTAAAACTAACCACAAAAATTAATGCCACCTGCAAGCTGTAAATATGTGTATTATTTAATTTTTTTCCCCAAGTATTTTCTTTGGCTGTTACATTCAGCTGAACAAGGCCTAAAAAATTGTCAAACTAAATTCTTGTTTAAGAGTAGAGCTCTAACTACTGCCAGTTTGAGTGAAACACACATCCAGGTTTAGGGAATATGTTTTATTTATTTTGGCTGCAGTGCAGGGTAGAACATTTTCCATCCCATCCGAATGCAGTCAAAAAGGTTTTGAAATATTGCACAATAAAAGCCATTCATTATATCTGTCTCCTCTCCCTTCCAAAAACAAAAATGGCTGACCAGTTCCAAATCTGTGCAGGGGGCAGGAAGATGGGAGTCAAGGGGTCACTGGAAATAACCCAAGACTAACACCAGGTTTTTCAGGTTTGAGTTAGGGAATATGTTCCATGCCCTCATTCCCAGCGCACACAGGTTTTTCTTCTTGTCCCTCCAAAGCTTGGTTAAAGTAGTTAATTGCTCTGTTATGCACAATTTAGGGGACTTAATTACAAAACTAATACATTAGCCTTCTTGTCTGTAAGTCACAGGCACAACTTCATCTTGTCCCCTGGGACACAGTGAAATTAGACCTTACAGCAAGTTAAAACATTTTGATTTGCACTGGTTACCTGTTCTCGATTTGAAAACTCAGCAATTTGAGGGAATACCCAACTCTTGCTTTGTATTTTGCTTCATTTCCATTGTTTACCTACCTGTTAGCAGCTTGAAAACTGACTGTCTTTCGCTGCCCACTCCTCTTCTTTAAGCTAGACTGGGCATACTTCAATAGCTTTTTTTTCCTCTCCATTTTTTTGTACACAGATCTAACAATCCTTTTCTGTTTGCTTCCTTGTGCATCTATCAGTTCATCACTAAAGTCTTGCCCGGTCTAAGGCAACTATAAGAGCACTAGAGGATTCAGAGTGAGGAGGAAGAGCAGAGCACAAACATTTTAGTGCATTTCTAAACAGCAACTAGACCAGATGAACATGCAACAGTGAAAGTGTTTTGAGTATCCCTTTCTGCTGCCCAGTTAGTCAGAAGTAGAGAAAAATAAGCTGAAGAGCAGATGAAGCTTTATGTACAATGGATTATTTTGATGTAAAAAAAGCAGACATAGACAATTCTTGGTATTTCCACCTCCCCTGCTTACCATGAGTGTCAGGCTGAGAAATCTATTTTACTTCTGTTAACTCACACGTGAGAAAACTTGGGTCTTATCTTCTCCACTTCTGCAACTCACGTGCCTCTTAATTATGGCAAAATATTGGCATAAAAAAACCTCCTGGAAAACACTAACACTTTCCCTTTAATACTTCCTGAAGAACTGAAAAATTGCTGTTTGTATTTTCAGCTTACTAACATTAAGCAAATTTAAACAAAGACCATTCCAACTGTGAAATACTTACCGCTGGTTGTCAGATATCCAGCTATCTGAAAATCTATCAAGACTGCACTTCACAGGTTAGCTCAAGCAAAAGGGATAATGTAATTACTCTTACTTAGTAATGACATCATAATTAGAGTGGCAAAATAATCAGTCTTTCTAGGACCCACCACTTGTCCTCTATGTCAGTCAGAGCATGGTAATTACATGCAATCTGCTAAATGCAATTATTCAGCTTAGTGCTACCTATTATCATACTCAAAGCCATTTCAAGTCTATACAAGGCAGCGTTTATCGTTAGTGAAATACTTTTAAACACAAAGTAATCTTCAAAACAACCCTCTAAAGAGAGAAACACCCCCCCCCTCCAACCTTTAGAAGAGAGGAAATGAGAGGTAGAACACTGGCCAATACCACAGATTTATTTAGAGGCCACTGTGATACACAGACTGAGGTGGAGCTCAGTACTGCACACACACACACACAAGGTTAAAACAGTGATTTAAATTAAGGGCTACAAAGGTTGGTCTTTGTGCAGGACGCTGCACCAGCCGACTCCAAAGTCCAACACACTGCTCAGCGATGCTTCACCAGTCCAACATGAGTTGGTTTTACACTGCTGACTCTGTGCATTCTTCTGTCCAATGACTGCTGCAAATTAAACTGCAGGTTGTGTTAGAGACTGAACTAACCTCGTGTGACAGAGCAGAGCACTGTTAAAATCTGCTTCGGATAGTGCTGCCATTAACAGTGAAAACCAGAACCACAAACTCAAAATATCTCGACACCTGACTGCGCTCACTGACTATACACCTCAATTTTAACTCCTACACCCCAACGTGGCCATGAAGATGAGAGATGACTTCAGAAAGTCTTTCTGCTGATTGAAGGGATAGTGAAGTTGCTGGTCATTCAAAGGTTAATGTTAACTCAATTTTAGAAAAGCAAATCTGAATGTGGCACAGCATCGGTCACCCTGCTGCTCACATTTCCTGCGTTAACGGCAGGGCCACCAAGTTGTAGGTTACGTTATCTGAGGAGTCTACAGAGATACTCTTTTGAGGAGGAGAAGCGAGTCACATGAGATCTGAATGTTTAAAGTACTAAGCCCATTTTGCTAGCCTTGCATGAAGAGCTCGCTCCCAAATTCCCCAGTTCCTTCCCCTGCTAAACAGCCCCCAGTGTCAGCAAATCTCCAGCTCCCTACTCCATGACAGATTCTATCTCAGTTCTTAACTATTAGGCAAGTCCCAAAACACCTCTTGCAACCCTAATCTCTAGCAATCAGAAAACACAGCCAGAAGAGACCTCAAGAGGCCATCCAGGCCCTATCCTTACCCCTAGGAAGGATCATATGTCATTCCTGACAGATATTTGTTTAATCTGTTCTTAAAAGCCTCCAGTGATGGAGATTCCACAACTTCCCAAGGCAACGTATTCCCATGCTTAACTATCTCTGCTGCTAGAACTTTTTTGTGTTTGAGACATTTTTCTCCAATTTAAACACATTATTTCTTGTCCCTTTCAGCACAGATATGGAGAACAGATTACTACCCACCCCCTCACCTTACAACAACCTTCTGCCTAACTGAAGACTTGTGTCCTCTCCGGATTAAATCCCATTAACTGCAACCTCTTTATTTCTCTGTAGGTTCCAACCTCACCCTCACGCAGGCCATCGAGCTTCTACATAACATTCCAAACAACCCTTTTCAACCAAGCTGTGCCAGAAGGAAAAGCCAAGCTTTGTTTTCTTCTCCTTGCCCTCGCTCTTCTATTTCTGACTTGACTTACGCTTCACTTCACATCTGAAGTGCACTTAATCCAGCCACTCCAGAAACCTCAGGGGAGAATTCCTTTCTAGTGCTGCTGTCACTGGTGCAGAAGGAGGCAATATCACGTTCAAAAGCACGTTCCAGGCAGCGTTTTTGGTGAAGCCTTCTACGAGTTTTATTGCCTCTTCCACGAGGAAAACTCCTTCCTTGATCTGACTATTCAAGGCTGGTCAGTGCCTGATACCCACAGCTGAATAGAGAAGTGTTTCTATTTTTCAGGTGAATTTTAGTGCATAGTTCAGGGGTTTTTTTTGTTGGTGGTTTTGTTTGTTTGTTGGGGTTTTTTTTGGTTTTTTTTTAATGTCAGAAGTTGCAGTTATTATTAGTTTTAATCTGAAGGAGGTTTAGATTTAAACCTTAGCTAGCATCCCTTCAAAGATTCTGCATATGATTTTCAAGTTCAGTTACAGCCATAAAAAGCTCATGTCAGACTGCCCTCTCCTGGTAGGCCACCATACTGCTGTCACCACAAGACGACCCCATTCCCTTTCCAAAGGGCAAATTTTCATTCAGTCACAAAAGCAAAACCCCAAAAATAAAGCATGAAGCAAAATTGTTTTGATAACTTCAGTAATGTTTCTAAAGCAGCGTAAGATGAACAGCATTTAAGTAGGGAAGTTTCTTTGAAGTTGCCTTAGGAGTTCTCGTCTTGGGAAAAACTGATGATGTCTGTAGAAAGAAGTAAAACATGCATAAAAATGAAACCATTCTGTTTGCTTTTAAGCTTTATAAAAGCAGCCAAGTACATAAAGTATTTGATTCCACATCAATAATGTTAAAAACAAGGTCACAGAAGGGATCATTTTCAACAGAAAGCTATTTCCTCCAAGCTGGCACAGGTATTTCACTAGGGCTGAAAGAGAACAGTATGAAAAATGAAAGCAACAGCCAATGTTTAAGCAGACCACCTACAGTCATCACTTTTTATTACATTGTTCAAACCAGAAAAATGAGAACAGAGAGATGACAAGTCAACTACTGAATAATCTGTGCTGTATTTAGTACACACACACCCCCCTAAAGATTGGAAATGTCCATAAATGAAATACAGCTTTTCTGTATGATTAATGTTGCACTTTCCTTAGCCAATTTATTTTTTTTAATTAATGTTATAGACAATATTTTAAAGTTTAAAAAAATAGAAAAATAAAAAGACCAACCTTCACACTAGATAAGCAGAATTCATTAACTCTTTCTAACACAAAATTTAGCCTTACTTATAAGAACTCTGCCCCTACCCGTGACCAGAAGGTAAAGTCTCTTCAGAAGATGGTAACAGCTTCCCTGCCTTCTACTCCTCCCCTTCAAGCCTGAAGGGATTCCCTTCTGATCTGCAGAGAATCTCAAGAGTTTGGGGGTTTTTTTGGGGATATTTTTTAAATCGTGAAAAAAATCGATGCAGATTTCAAAAGCAGTTTGGAAGGAATGGTCAAGCACATGGGAAGCACTTCAAGCATTTCTAGCTGAAAGGGCAGACACTGCAATGTTGTGGCTTAACTACCAATGACAAATTTGTGTTTTAGCTACTTCAGAAATCTAACAATCTTATGCTTGAATCCCATTCTTTTAAAAAACAAAGAAAACCCAACAAACAAGGGCCCTATCATCCTCTCAGCAAAATATAAATGAGTATTAACTCCAAGTCATCTAAAAAGTAACTTGTCACCATGCACCATATTTTTGGAACTAGCAAATTTGTTCCTCCATAAAGAGGCCATGTCAAATTTAGTTTAACATGGAAGAAATCTCTTATCCTCTAGATTACCTGTCATGATTGTCTAGCAGACCAATGCTCTGAGCCAAGCTACATCTCCTGTGCAGTTCTGTGTTCAAGTGTTTTAGGCATAAAGACAAGGAAGATCAATTCTAAGTTATTCAGATCACGAATAAGGAAATTATAAGGAAATCAAAGTTGGAGAGAAAAGAAAACAGCACTGAAGAGAAAGAACATAAAAATCTAATACTGACCTTTCTAAGGTAAAGTCAGAAGTAGCTGAAATGTCACTAAACGTTATTTTCAAGAGGTATTTCTACATCTTCATAGTGTTTCTCTTTACCTCTGTCCTTCCTATACACAGACTTCGTTATGCTCCTTTTCCGGGTCTGAGACCAAGCTCTTGTTTCTTGAGGTGTGGATACGCACACGCTCTTCCTCCTCCACCTTTTGCAAGGAGCATCGGCGAGATGAACAGAGTCACTGTTTTCCTTCCCCAGTGCTGAAAAACTGGTGAGATTTTGTTCACTGGGGTGAATATTCTCAGATGCTGTGAGGATGGACGTGCTTATTGTTCTCCTGATTCTGCGGGCAGAACCTAGCAGAGGAGGCCTCTTTTGAATCTCATCGGGTACTTGAACCCACGCAAGTCCTTCATTTTCTGCATCTTTATGCAATCTCATGCTACGCCTCACTCTTTTCTCACCACTGTTACCACTTTTTCTTCCAAAGGGCTCGAAGGAGTCATTTTTCAGCTGAGGCACAGATAACACTTCTTCTATATTAAAAGAAACTGGAAGATCATTTCCAGGTATTTCCAATTTCTCAACAGGAGGAAAATAGATGGCACCACTTCTTCCTCTTCTTCTTGATGGACTACATCTTACTGAATCCTCTTGTGGACACCACGTTCTTTGGGCACCCTCATGTACATGAGTGTCCTCTTGTTCCAGAAATTTTATCCCAGTTAGCTGCTCTGCCTTATTTAGAGGGGTTTCTTGTAATTTCTTGTTTTCTAGCAAGGAACCTGGTGCTTCTGATTCTTTTACACATGCAGTCTTTTCACCTTGTTGGAAGCAGTCTGATGGATCAGAACCACACTTTGCATCTGGCACAGTATTTGAAAACTGAAAAAACAAAAACAAAACAAAACCTCCCATATTTAATACAGGCAAAAGGTAATCCAGAAAAAAACAGGTTTCCAACAGCTAACTGAAAAACTGCTACTGTTTTCCTCACTGAGTGTAGTCATTCTCAAAAAACCCCAACCAACCAAGACATAGAAACCTGCATGTTGGAATCTGCTCCAGTGTGGGGCCAAATTTACATAGCTCGAGGCCTTGTTCAGTTGAGTTCTGAGGGAGGATGGAGATCCCATGGCCTCTCCAGGCAGCTTTTTCCAATATTTAATCACTCTTTAGTTTTTTTTCCTTCCCCCAAAACATTACTTTTTTCATCCAACACCAAACACAGTAGTGACTTATTTTGTAGCAGCATACTTCAGCATATCATTTACCTTATGACCAATGCCAGAAACGGACTCCACATCACCATCTGAGGCCTGAAGCACCATAGCATGGCAGCTGCTGGTTTCTATAGTGTCCAGGTCCTTAGAGCTTCCATCCATACGAACTCTAGATGTGTTTTTCCTTCTTTTTTCCACCACTGGATTCTGTTGAACATCCTTTTGAGAATTCCCAAATCTGGTATTATCTAAAAACACATCCTCTGAATTAACACAAGCACATGTGAACGTACAAAAATATTTTTTAGATATTGTAACAAAAGCTTTATTGTATTTTACCTACATAAAAGTAACCTTCTTAACAACCATTCCAGAAAACTAGTGTAAAAATAAAACCCAGAAAGCTACTGCACAGCACTTAACTGCTCATACCCAACTTACCAGTTTTAAGATTATGAAGACCAGTTTTAAGACTGGTCTTTAAGACTAGGAAAATACCAGTATCCAGTGAAGATATAAAGAGGTTTGGTGGGTTGGTTTTTCCTGTCAGTTTTGCACTAGAGTCCAACCAGAGTTAAATTTAGCCAGCTGGAGGTTATTAATATAGTAGAGTCCAGAAGATCTAATAAAACAGAAGCAATTAAAAGTAAAAACTGTACCCTAAGCTCTTTTCATATGGACAGAAGTCAAGGAAGCTACCAACAGGTTTTTTTGTTTAACTGTTGAAATAACAAATTAGAAGCAACAGAAAGACCAAGGCAAAACTAAACTAAAAACCAAATTACCTGACAAAAGTGTGTTTGCCTCTGGTGAATCTGGAGATGAGACAAAAGAGAAAACCTCTGGAATTTCAGGGATAGGGCTGAGAAGAGGTTTCTTAGAAGCCATCTCTCTTTCTCCGTATAAAGATTTTTTTACTTTCTTCTTTCTTCTTTTCCCATAGCTTGTATGTTTCTTTTTCTGAAAGGAATGAGAAGAGTGAATAGAACACAACGTAAGTATAATGATCCTGCACAAGATTTTACAACAAATAAGTGACAGCATTGCTGGATTTTGATGGATAACAACCGTTTCCCCTAAAATGAAGGTTTCACTCATTCTGCCAACTCCAAATTAATCTGAAGTCTCAAGCAAAAGGAGAATTGCTTCTCAAACAGGAGAAGTGATTTTTGTTTCATTTAACCAAATCAAATAGATTATCCTTTCAGCTCAAAACTACAGGTTCTTCATTCACACTTTGTCTGAAGAGGAGTTTGTGCCTTCCCTTCCAATATACAGAAACAAAAATATTTTCCAAGTCTCACACCTTTACAATCCTTAGCTGGCCTGTGACTTGTCAAGTTCAAGAATCTAACAAAACAGATTTAAAAAAAAAAAAAAAAAAAAAATCACCTACAACACCCAAAAAAGAAAATACAGTTGGATGGAGAAATAAAGGCAGCATTTACCCACTGCAGGGGGCTGTCACTTACTTGTGTCTTTTTGACACCAGATGTTATGTTCTTTTTTATTTGAAACTTGTTCTTTCTTGGCTTTTCAACATCTTCAGCACTCGTAGTATTTGTGGCTCTTGAGATGCTAAAATCAGTCCCCTCTGGAAGAGGGCTACACTGTGGAGGAATGGGAATTTTAGGTTGTTGGGGTGCTGGTGTATGTGCACTTGCATTTTTTATTTTTATTTAAAAAAAAAAAAAAAC
>JANHGN010018884.1:0-14783 GCA_024605025.1 Megaceryle maxima | reverse complement strand
TAATTGTTCTTCCTTTTTAAGTGTTAATAGTAGTTGTAGATTTTTGGCGTTTCATTTCAGCATGTAGATTTTTTTTTTGACTTTTACCCTTCAACTTTTAGGTTTCCTTTTGTTTTTGTTTTTTTTTTTTTTTTTTGTGGTTGTTTTTTATCTTAGCCATTTTTAGAGTGTTTTTTTTTAATGTGTATTTGCTTTTGATTTTTTTTAAGTTTATTTTACTTTTCTCAGATAATTAATTATTTCATCAAGTTATAACCTGCTTTTCACCATTATAACCTGCCCTTACTGTATCATTGCTATCCATTTGTCTTTATAATTTGTTTTTATTAAACACTCAGATAAGACTGTGGACTTTGAACTGTCATAGAACATGATTCAAAGGATTATATAAGAAAGAGAGGCAAATCTTGATGTGACAAGCTAGGAGAGAATTTCTCATCATTTGAAGATAGATTGCATCAGAGAGACTGAAATATGAATGACAAATCATATATACAGAAAAAGATCCGTCACTGCTCCCCTTACGGTAACCAGAACTCCTTACAATATTATTTATTTTTTTGTGTGACTGAGCCCTGCAAAATTAATTTAACAAGGCATTTGAGTTTTCATACTCAAGATGATGCTAAGTGGGTAATGCATGCTAATTCTGTCCTGGTTTATGGGTTTTTTTTTTGTTTTTTTTTTTTTTTTCCTCCTAGTCTTTATTAAACATGTCTACCTTTAAAATGGAAAATACATAGGTACTAAAAATATTTTGGGACAGCAGTACAATAACACTCAACAAATGAGAAATATTAATTCTCTCTGAAACACAAAATTACACTTCTCCATGGTGGACTCTTCTGTTACAGGTGTATACATAGTGGCTGTCAGGACCAATGCTTGGGGGGCATATACAATGTTCCCGTTCTGGAGGGACTGAATGTTAACATTACTATTTTCTATACTGATACTGATCATGCATCTAGTGATAGCTGCAGACATCATCACTTTGCTGCAGGGAGGTAATGACCTGCAAGCACTCCACTCCCACCCAGGACACTCCTGGTTTAATCTCTGACTTGGAGGAAAGGACAGCATACAGACAATTTAATCTGTAAATCTACAAAATTTATTGTTGCCCCATGATAGTCATGGCAACCTCTCCAAATGATGTATATTCCGCAGACATAAAATTGAATAATCTGTTGTTCGCTGTGTCTGGAGCCACCATCAGGGAACAGGTAATAACACTGGTATCACATTGCCATTTCTTGATGAATACTAAATGAAAAGATTTTTGAAGAATGTTGAACACTTTTGCTCTACCACATTTCCATAGGACCTAGAAATAGGATTTCAGATACAATGTTGATGCCCAATTGCCAAGAGCTTTGGATATTGACACTTGCTTCCTTTGCTTCACTGGGTTTGGTTTTTTGTTTGGGTTTTTTTTTTTTTTGTACAGAAATTAAATAATTTTATAGGACCCTTATGTATAAATTCAAGAACACTGTCACTACCTAATAATCTGCAACATCCCCAAGTGCCTCTGTATTGCCTAGATTATTACCTGTATTACATAATCCATATTTTATCCAGAACGTTGTCTTTATTGGATGAAACTTTTATGCCTACTTAAAGGTACTCATATTTCTTCTTTTTTGCATCCATTTTGCTTCCCACTGAACCTGTTTCTCAACAGAGCCTTTCTTGAAATTACAAACAGGCTTAACATTGTCTCTTAGCAAACTTTATTTAAAATAACACACTATAGTCTCCTGAACTTTGTTAAATCAATTATTGAAGTATATTCCTAGATCTTCTTCTTGAAATAGTGAAATAAATTGAAAAAATATCAATTGCTCAATCACCAGTTCCAAATGATACCTGGACCCAATGAAATAAATTAGGAAATTACGATTTCTTTATTTAGTGTTAGGATATCCTCTAATAATACATAAGAAAAATTAAAGTAGTCCACTGAGCTTAAGATTTGACATTAAATAATATTTTTTAATTTCATCTTGTTAAAGCTAGTGAACAAAATATTAACTTGTATAGAATAGGATTTGGAACTGAGAAAAATCTCAAGTATAGAGGATACAAACTGTATGATTTAATTAAAAGCTACCTGCCCTATCTGAAAACAGAAAAAAAACACACACAAAAAAATCTTAAGTAATAAATCGTTATGTTCTATCTATAGGTGTCTTCTGAAAATGTGCTTTACACTGACTCATCAATGTATCTTGATTCATTGTGTTGTGGAGCTATTAGAAGATGAAAAATGTGTATTGGTTTGATGTGACAGAGAACTTACATTTTTGATAGTTACATAGAAGATAAAAATAGAAAAAGTCATCACAGTCATCTACAAAATCCAGTAATTTAAAAGGATTGCTAAACTGTGAATTCAAACATCCCTTAGAAGTAGGGCTGAAGACCTCCGCTAACCCTTGCTATTGCTCTGAACTGTGTGGGAGAGTGATTTGTTAATCCAAGACATCTGGCACCCCAACAGGCATGTGCAAATCCCATCTGCAGGTACAAATGCTTCTACACTTGCAAATGACAATACATACTAAACTGTGGTATAAACACATAGAAATTTTATGATTTTACTTTTTCTTCTGTATGTATGTGACTAGCTTCAAACAACAAGTTTAACCCCCTTTCTTATTCTTCTTTCCACAAGTCCAATTCCTAACTCCTATAACACCAAGTGCTAGTACTTGAGAAAGCAGTGGCACTGCTTTCACTTTATGTTCCATTTTCTTTGGTGTTGTTAATCACAGAATGTTAGGGGATGGAAAGGACCTCCAAAGATCATCTAGTCCCAACCCCTGCCAGTGCAGAATCACCTAGATCAAGTCACACAGGAACACATCCAGGTAGGCACACATCCTTCTAGCATCCTTCTTCGGGAGCTCTAGCTGAGTTCCTACAGCCACTTTGCTTGGTGACAGTAGCACGGTCTTCCTCTGCAAGCTGGAGATCACTGTTCTTTGAACAAGCTGGTAAATTTTTCAGTGTCCTGAAAAACCCACCAAGGAACACGCGCACGCCCTCCTTACCCACCCCAAGCTGAACACCTCTCCAAAGCTTCTCACAGCCTCTGTACTCTTAACGCCTCCTTTGGATCAGGAGCTGGTGCGGCCGGCTCCGCCCACGCTACGTCATCAACCTGCACACGAGCTGCAGGTCCCTAGCACAGGCAAGCCACTTTCACGGCTTTGAAAAAGCCCTAAAAAGGGCTCCTTGCCGGCCCTTTCTGTCATGATTCCTTTCCCCAGTGGGGATTGACCTGCACTGGAGCCGGTCTCTTCGGTGAGTGGAATATTATTTGACATTATTCAGTACCACAAAAAAAGAGGTTAAATGTACCCAGACCAGCTGTGATGCATCAAAACCTGACTAGTAACCACAATCAGTACTATATATCCTGTACTTTAAATATAATTGTATTGTCCATATGATTAACAGTATAGGCACAGGATGTACAGATGTATATTATGACTCAATTAGCAAAGTTAAAACTCATAAAAAAGTATGTGTGTTTTGTCTGAGGTTAGTGTCACAAATGCAGCAACTAGAGAGAAACTTTATGTCTTAAGGCATGGGAGGCTAGAGTTTTTGCTTATGAATTAGAATGATTGCACACACCTCGTGTTCAGTTTCTGCTCCCATTTCTCCAGAGTTCAAGGGAGAAAGTGGGATTGTCCTCTTGGGGCTACCTTTGAGAGTAAGTTCTCTTAACTTTTTTATAAGAAGGACATTTTCCTTATGCAGTACAAGATGGAGTAGGACTAATGTCTCCAATAATCTGTCTTGAGCATCTTTTAGTTAGTTAAAACAAAAATTACACATGGTTATTATCTAGAATACCTGACATACTCGTACTCTGGTATTTGCTTGAGATCACTAGCTTCTGGAGCAATACAAATAACATAACATTATTAATACTAAATTAATCATAAATAATTGAATAGGGGACAAAAATAGCCTGAAAGTGTGTGTGACTTCATGTTGATATGGATATCAAAGCCAGGAAATTAACATTTTCCTCATTTCTACTATTTTCTACTGTAATTCTGTAATAATTTTTACAGTTATATGCTAAGGCTAATGTTTTCTGCTTTTGTTTTGCAAAGCACTGTTAATATCTCAAATTATTTCCCCAGGAAAAGAGAGTTTTGTGAAGAGAGGAAAAACAAAATTAAGCAATTTGATTGCTTTTCTTATAGAATGTAGATTATTTAACCCTTATTTAAGACAGATATGTTACTACATACATCCTTAAAAGGATGTTATGAGATAGAATGTGTTTATTCGGTACCTGTTGATGCAAGCTAAAAGTCTATGTTGTGCAAACTCTGTTTTCAGTATGATTTTCTCTTTGAGGTTAGCAAGCAGCTAACATTACATATAATTAAATTAACTTTAAAGAGCATTAACAAAACCAAAGTGTTACTGCCTTGAAATAACAAAATATCTAGATTTCATATGCAAAAATTATCTGATGTCTTAAAAAAAAAAAAAATCTATGAAACCCTTTTAATTCACTGGAAATATATTTTTTTTTCCTGTAAGTGTACAACTTCTTTCATTAATTATTTATAGCTAAATTCTGTAAATTTTAATTAGTCAATCAAGCTTCTCCTTTGAACTCAAATAATTGAAAGCAGATTACAGGAAAAAAAGATATAAACACAAATTAATCAGCTGGCACAGATCTGTTCCTTTCCATGTTCTTTATCTTTCCTTTTCTTTATCTTTTCCTCACTGTAAAGTTTGTTCAGTTGAATAACCATATAAAACATTTGTTCAAAGCCTCCTAGAGACTTTACTCTAGATTGATTGGACAGATCATCGATCCCACTGTCATCTTCGAAACCATTCACATCCCATTTAGTGATTCAAAATCTGAGTGTCATAACACTCTAAGCTGTTTCAAAATAAGTATAATATTTTGAAAATACTAGTTCAGCTGTTGCCATCTTTCAATTATGACAAAAGTTGATATGAAAGTACCTGAAAAGAAAATGACTAGTTATACTCTGCTGTGAGAGTAATAGTGATAAATGAAATAAGATCTGACAGCTTAAATTTAATCAGTGTGTCACTGTTATTTCTTAATAGAGGAAAATCATTCTATGTCGAGTGTTTAATTTACTATCAGCAGTAACAGAGGGATAATGAAGCAGAATTCCATCACTAGTTTTGTGCAGAGGGTTTGGTAATTAGGGCTGCAAATAAGAATTCAAATCAGATTTGAGTGGTGGTAAGCCTTGCTAATTTAGATGACTACAAGCTTCAAAACCACTGTAACCTCAGTATAAAGGGTTCAGTATTGAATATATTGAATACTGTATTTTGTTTATTACTGTGTACTTTTCTGGTATCTCTGCCTGGTTGTTCGGTGTGGTTTTGTTTTGTATTGTGGTTTTTTTGTGTGTGGTGGTGGTTTGGTGGTTTTTTTGTTTTTTTTTTTTTGTTTGTTTTGTTTTGTTTTGTTTTGTTTTTGTTTGTTTGTTTGTTTTTTGTGGTTTTTTTTGTTTTGTTTTGTTTTTTGTTTCTTTGTTTTCATATAAGTAAAGTATTATATATTTCTGGGAAGAAATGTGCTTTGAAGAATTTCCAGACTTAGGTTTTTTCTACTTTTTAATTTGCTTAATTTGTTGTTTGGTAGATGTGATTATTGCTTTTGTGATTTTCTTTCATGTTTCCCTCTAAAAAAAGCTCAGTCATATCTTGATGTGGTGTTTTAATTTTGATTTGAAATTGTTCTGTCAAAATAACTAATCAATCGACAAGTAATGAAGCAGTAAGAGGTATATTTTTTGTGGAACTGGTTATCTGGGGTGTTGTTGCTTCTTATGTAGGAAATTTTAGCTTATTTGAGGTACTCAGTAGGAATAAAAATTATCTTAATACTAATAATTTCCTATTTTATCTGTCTGCTAAGGCAAAATAGTGTAAGCTTTTGAAGACAAGTAGTAAGTGGTCACACACACGATGAAGTAGCTCCAAGAATATACTTAATTATCATTAAGGCCAATCCCAGTGCCACTGAAGTCAAAGGGGTTTTTCCCTGTACAGCAAATGATGATTTAGGACTGTGTATTCTTTGCTGAAGGAAAAGAATAATGCAATAATTGAGCAAAATTTTGTTCTGGTGGTGTCAAGATAATGGTTATCCATCAGGGGAATAGGGTTTTTCAAAGCCCGTTAAATGCATCCTATTATTTTTGAACTAAGACAATGTGTAAATTTTCTGTAATTCTTTGGTTAAGGTCTTAAGATCTGACATCTCTAACAATAAAGGTAGCATTGCCTGGAGTCTAAACTACCTTTGTATCAGGTAACTTTACTTCCTGTCAGACAGTTAGTTAGTTAGGAGCACCTGAGACCTTCATATTACTGATTAGGAAGTACTTTTGACATGTAAGTAAATCTTAGTTGGCAGATAATTAAGAATAGAAAGCTTAAGATTTAAAATAGACAGTTTGCTGTGTCCAAACTCATACCTTCTAAGTACTCATGCTCATTAAATAATATATGTGGAAGTTTGTTGCCTAAGAAAGGATTTTTTTTAAATGCACTTAACCTAAACTAGATATGTATTGGAAAATGGCAGGTTATAAATACCTCTAAGGGATCTGGCTAGAAGGCCTTTCATATTTGAGTTATATGTCAGGCTGGCATCTGGGAGGGAATCTTTCACCAGTAAACATCTCTTGTAACTTAATCCACCTCTCCACTCTTCTAGATGAACCAAATTCTGATGCAGGAGCCTCCTTTTACCTCATAATGTGGAGAGCTCATATTATCTATAAAAATTATTTGGGGCCAGTTACAGAAAGTGTCTGAATCTACAGTCCAGTGGTTTCTGTGTTCAGGGGAGATGTGGAAGACTGAGGTCCATATCTTTTTGCCAACAAATATTTACTCATATAAGACTAAGAACCTTCAAAGTATTTGTTTAAACATTACAGAATTCAGCCATTGAGCTGTGCTTTCAAGAATGCCGCATGGGCAAGATGAACCAAGGAGCAGTTAGTGAGACAATTTCACTCCATTCCCTGTGATATTCTGTGGCGTCTGTATGTGTGTTTTAATAATATTTTACAAATAAATAAATTTTATTTATTTTTGTGAGAGATTACATTGCCTCCAGTGACAGCCGAGTCACTACTACAGCTGACAGCACTGTCAGTGGCCAGGTATATACATTACACCCATTTTTCAAACTCCAGTCTCTCACTGCCTCACTCCCTCTCTCCATTATTTGTCTTTTCTTGATTATCTTTCTATCTGTCACCAACTGTCTGCTTTTACAAGTTCATTACGCTTCTGTGAAGCTACTGAAAATGGTAATTGAAAAAATACATACATTATAGTAAACAAATGATTTCTTTAATAATCTAAGTTAAAATCTGATTTGCATGTAATTTATGTTTCTACCATCATAATCTAAAGAAGGTACTGAAGCAGAATTACATTTTATTTTGGTTCTTAAGCTGGTGAGATTTGGCTTCAATGTCATCTTCAGTGAGAGTGACTTTTATAGTCAAATACTGATCATGCAGAGTATTTTGCCAATTTAGCCTATTTCAGAATGAGTTTCTGCCAACTTTCCCATAGAGTGCAGTCACTTTTTTTAATCACTATGGAAGAAATTAATATCTTCTCAGAGACATTTTGTTAGATAAAAACATTGAACTATGACAGTAATAAATAAAAGACTAGATGTGTGACATGCTTTCAGTGCCTTGTTTTTTCAAAGTAATATTTTATATAAGCTGGGGTTTTCATGGAGTTTTCTTTCTCAACACTGGGAGGAGTGAACTATAGTAGTTTAACAGATAAATAAATATATGCATAGAGCAAATTAGCGCTTATTTTAAAAGAAAGACAGTTTCTGGAGGAAGCAGAAGTAGGAACAAACTTTATACTCCCTTGGTGGTGATGATGACGGTGCCTCTGATATGAAAATCAGTATACCTTCCTGCTAGTCCCCTGCAGAATTTTCCTTTTCAGCTGGGTTTAGTGCAAGCCAGTTTCATTTCTTTCATGTTTCTCTTGAGGTATTTTGACATTAATGTGAGAATAGTAACATTTCACAGAGCTGCAGTCTTCAGTATATTGATGGAAGAATATATGAAAGCTCAGCAGCTTTTGGTAAGCCTCTGTGTATTTGCTGAGTGTCGCAAAAGTCAGTGTTTCAGGATGTTGTATGTGTAGGATCCAAGGAAAAATGATATGCCATTGCACTTCACATACTTTAGAGATCTGTCAAAGGAGAAAGAGCATGTAAGTTATATGCTTTTTTTCTGGCATAAATGTAGACATCATGTCTTTAGACATCTAAATTTCTTGAAGCTGAATGATACGTTGAAAGCATAACTTTCACTGGTAGATTCAAAAAACAAGTCCAAGCAGATTAGAGTCATATTTTATTAATAGAAAAAAAGAATTTTTTTAAAAAAGAACACAGTCCTGACTGTTGACCTTACTCAGACAAACAGACATTCTGTTTAAAGGTGTGAGCCCATTCCAACTGAGTGGATATAAAATGTTACCTACTAAGGCAGTATTTTCACTGTTGGGGACCAGAGACTGCAGAGAACAGTATTGATTCTGATATAAGAAGAACATCACTTTAAAAGAAAAAAATAAATAAATGGACTCCTAACTTTTGCTTACATAGTCTTGACTTTTCTAGATGTTTCTTCTAGTCCTACCTCATCTATCCTTCATCCCAGATAAGAGAACTGGATTAAATTTTTTTTCATTTAGGAAAGGCAATTTTAGATTACACTGAATTCCTTCTGTCAGCAAGCTTAAAAGCTTTATAAATGGTGTTTGATAATATGACAATGCCATTGAAAAAAACTTAAAATCAACTGTGAGATAATTACCAAAATGCAATATATTCATTATTCTCATTGAAATAGGTGAAATATATTCTACTCATTTATATTAAAAATGTGTTGGCTGGGGGAAATCATTATACATAATGGCAGCATTATCGTGGTATGAGCTGCATTAAGTTGTAAAGGAAGTTATGCTTAATGAACCCTCTTTTAACTTTGGAAGCCAACATTCCAGAATAAAGTGGCCTGTCCCCTAAAGCTAAACAAACATGTCTGAAACATGATTTCTTTACAGGAATGTAATTCATACTTATTTTGACAGTCCTTCTGTTAAAACAGCAGAAGTTGATTAAACTTTAGTGCACCCTTTTAAAGTGAAAGAATTTCATTGTGCTTTTTTCCACACCATTTATATGTACTCACCATGATAGCACTTATCACTGTAAAATAATGGTGCACCTTGTAAGGCCTTGTAAAAGTAATTTCACAGTGTCAAACTCATATGGAGGCAGCTAGTGTTCAATTACTTTATGTATCAAATTTCAAATCAAATTTCTTTAGGATGAACAAACTAATTAATGTAAACATTTTGGTTTGGGCATACAAGTTGAGGAAGTTCACACCTAACAAACTGGGCAGGTCTGTGGTTTAAACCCAGACAGGAGCTGAGCGCCACACAGCACTTGCTCGGTGCTCCCCCATCCAAACCCACCCTCTGAATGGGAAGGAGAAGAGGGAGCAAAGTACAAAATCCCACTGGTTGACATAAGGAGATTTTAATACAACAGTGCAAAAGCAGAAGTAGCAACAACAACAGTAACAGAAAAGGAGTGATACAGAATGAACCTGCCCTGACCAGTCTAATTGCCCGCCCCAGAGCAATTGTTTTGCCAGGCCTGCCCCCATCCCTTGTACAGTGGGCATAACATCAAAATGTATCCAGTAACTCCTTGGATGGTTTGCTTGTCTATCCATGTATGTCCAACTTCTCTTCCAGCTTCTGGTGAAAATTAATCCTATTCTAGCTGAACCCAGAACAGTTTGATTTTCTGTATAAATGGAAATAAATAGTAGGCAAAGTTATGTTTATACTTTGTGCTAGAACACTCACAGTTTTAAGAATGTAGCTGTGTATTTTAAAGATGCATTCTTAGACTTAATAGCAAACTCTATCATCCATCTTTATATACATGCATCTTATATCAGGAATTCCTACATTTTATCGCACATAGCCTTGATAGCATGTGAGCCTGAGGTATCATACATTCAATAAAAAAAATATATTTTTAAGATATCTTAGCTCCTGCATTGTAAGAACTTGTACAACCTACTACACTACCTACAAAAAAAAAACCAAAAAACCAAAAAAACCTACAGTTTCAAGATATGAATATGAATCTGTCTGCATTTTGCCTCAGACTGGTGCAATGAAGAGCAATAAAAGATTATCTGTTGCTGGTGAACTGCTAAAATGCTGTAGCTCAGCTTTCCATCTAAGCTTCTAGATTGGTTTATTGTCTTTATTCTACCACTGATCAATCTACAGAAATTACATACAGCTATTAGAGAGTAAAAGTAATGAACACTATACATCTACATCTGCATGCATAGTAATTTGGAGAAGGTTTTACTTGCTTTTAATTTTATTGGTCTGTTATAAAGACCACATTTCATTCTTTTTTACTGTAGCTGGAAAATACTAAAAATGATGACAAATTCATATCAACAATATATACATGAGATCTATCATTAAAAAATGGTGTGTCCCAAAAAGTTATAGATTGGTACTGGATTTGCTGCATACAAAAACCCCCAAATTTAACCCAACATAAATATTTGCTGCTAAGAAAGCTGAGTATGTTTAAAATAAATAACATATGATGTTAAATAAGTTATAATCCATATTTATTTATATATAACAATTTTCATTTCAAAAAACATCTCAAAGCAGAAATGCAGTTAACTCAGTTATTCTGTGAATCAAACCAAAAATCAGTGGGAATATACCATGCCTCACAATGACAAAACTATGATACAGTCTTAGATACATAATTATTTGCATGCTATTCTCTTTCTTTGGTGAGTTCTACTGAGTAAAATACAGGGAGAGTAAATTTTTTTTTTCCAGAAGACAAGAAATTGTAAAGTTTTTAAACTGCATATGAAGGAAGCCACTCTGTTTCTAAAGAGGGAAATAACTGGAAAATATATTCTTCCTCTTGTAGAACAGAGAATGCTTGCAGCGGTAAAGAAAAATGAAATATTTTCTCGATATGGAGTATGGTGGTTTGGCATTATGCTCTGGTCTCAGGCACTACGCACACACAAAAGCATTTAGTATATAATCATTAAATTCTACAATTCTTTAGGCCATAATACAAATTCTGTATTACAGAATGTATTTTTAATGTTCTGGGGCTTTTTTTCCTATGTGTACATATTGAAGTCTCACACATCCTTCTCTGGAAAACACACAGAGGTTTTTTTCCCTCAGCAGTTCTGCTGAGTGGTTCATGTTTGAAGTATGACCAGAAAGCAGTTCCTAGTCAGAAAGGTCTATGGACAGCCCTGGTGTTGTCACTTTTGAGATGCATCCTTTGGGACAATATCCTTTCATAAGACACCTGCTCAGCAGACACCAATGGCTTCAGGAGCCAAGGAGCATGGGCAGTGTTTGCATAACACCACCAGGTAATGGAGCAGATACTAAGAAAGCTCTTTTGCAATGTTTTTAACTGTTTCATCAGAGCTTGTCTGTGTTGATTTGGACTGTGAACATATATTACTGATAACTAGACTATTGATTCAGATGATAAGACTCTTAAAACATTAATTAGACTTACCATAAATTCTTGTCTTCACATATACTCTGGTTTTCTGTAGCAAGACTTTGAGTTTAGTATTTGACATAAGCAGAAGGACATTGTGATTACTGTCTTTAGATTACACAGTAAATCAGTCCAATTGAGGTGCATCATAACAAAAATATTTACCTCTTCTGTTGTATTTCAAAGATCCATGTTGAATTTTAGCTGCTTTGTGCCACTTTTAATAACTGTGCCATAAAACTTTCAGACACTGACTGGAAGTGCTTGTGAGCTGGACAGCTCAATGTTTCTTGAACACCTCTTGGAAATGGACAATGGTGTGAATGTGTAGAAGGAAAGAAATGTCATTTTTAAAAGTTTTGGAAAGATAAAATGCTAAGAGTATCTGTTAAGCAGAAAAATATTTCCAGAGTCAATGAAAAACATTCTTTTTAGCAAAACTGGAAGATGGGCTGCCAGATTTGCCAGCTGTGCATTTGCACCTGACTGAAAATATGTTGATGCAGATGGCAGTTAATGCAACATTTGGCCATGTTATACATTGGCTGTAATAAAATATTTTTCTTCGAGACATCCAGTTAATATTTTAGCTTCATTACATTTAGGATAAAGTCCATAGCATTAAAGAAATTAATTGATCTAAGAGATCCATCTCTGCACATCATTCCTTTACTGAGGACCTCACAGAAGCCATCAGCCATCAAAAGCTACTAAGGATGATTACTTCGCATATGAGAAAAGACTTTGTTTTCCATGTAATTTATTTATTAAATTATAATAAAATAGAGAGAAAAAACCATCAGAGTTGTAGGTTTTGGTTCTATTTGTTTGTTTTGTTTTGTTTTTTCTAATTGCATTAGGTCTGTCTGGGATTGAGTAAGTTTTCTTCACAGAAGCCTGTGTGGTGCTGTGTTTCAGATTTAGGACCAAAACAGTGTTGATAAATCAATGCTTTGTCTTTTGCTGCACAGTATTTGCACAGCACCAAGGCTTTCTCTGTTTCTTACTCTTCCTCCTCTACATGCAAGAAGTAGGCTGGGAGTGGGCAAGAAGTAGTAAGATGACACAGGTGGGACAGCTGACTCCAACAGACCATACTGGATATTTTGGATATCCCAAACCATGAGACCATGCTCTGATTCTGTCCCCCTGTCATGTTAGATGAGGGAATAGTGAGGGAGAGGCTGGTCAGTACACAGTTATAGGGAATCAAATCACCACATTAATCAGCTATTAATCTTTTCATATTTTCTGTACACCAATGTAACACTTTATGTTAGTTCTCTATCTTTTAATAAGCTTGTTTGGTGGTTTTTGGTTTTTTTTGTTTTTTTTTTTAATTATTCTTAAATTTTCTATGGTTATCTTAAATCTAAGCTCACTGTACTTTATCACATTTTCCTGTGAGGTCAAATCCATGTTTGTAATTGTTCCAGTTTTATGAAGCCTTAAATTCAACTTAAAACTTAACCTGCCATACAGTGGTTTACACTGAATAAAGTGTATGAAATTTCTGAAATGTCACCTACATATGGTAACAATGTAGTGGTCCTACTGCAAATTGATTTAGGCTTCTCTTCCTTATGCAGCTTCTTCCCCTGAAGTAAACCCATAACACACAGTGCCAGTTGTTTAACAATGGTTTCGTACATTAGATATAAGATGAATCTTCTTTTACAGATCACTTCCCCTGTCAACAGGCAAGCATATCAATAAATCAGGTCTTGATTTTGCAATAAATAACATCACCAAAGACATTTTTTTTCACTTCTAATCTTATCTGTTGCATATACCTATCAAGGGCCCCTAGGCTCATATATTTCACTTAAGCATGAAGCATCCCAGGTCATATTGTATTTTAAGTGATAATGAAGAGATTGCTTAGATATTGTAAAAGTGAGATCACTCTTACAATCAATAACTAGGTTAGTCACACAAAGAAACTGGTTTATAAAGCATCTTGAAAAATATCATAAAAAGAAAAATACGGAAGATTTTTTTCTTGTCACTTCAGCATTGTTGGGTTTTTTTAATGCTTAGAAGAGAGGTAAGATATATGCCAAATACTAAGTAGACAGAAGGTTTCTGTATTATGTCTGAATTGTAAAAAGTGTTGGAACCCTCTAATACTTGAAGGTGACAAACATATAAAGACAGGATTTTTTTTATACATTACATTAAATTCAGTAGCAAACTTCTAACTCTTAATCAGAGGAGGCTGAGTACTTAGGAAAAATGACCTTATACATCTATCACTCTGTGGTCTCTATTTCCTCTTGGATACCAATTCCTTTATATGTAACAGAAAATACTCTGTTATACAAGCAATTTTTAAAATTTTTTTTTTCTCCCCCTTAAGCACTGTATCTGCCAGAAAAGCTTATTCTCCATATAAACAGATTCTCTTTTGAGTACACATACTATGCTTGATATAAGTGCTTATTCTTATTATTAAAAGAAATTTCATTAGATATGTTTAATTCTCTCTCACAGAAAAAATGAAGGGATTGACAATAGAAGGTCAAATGTCTAAGTACAATTACTCTATCCACCACTATTCCTCTGAATGGATGTTTTCCAAATATTCACTTTATGTAGAAGAAGCCAACGTTCAGCTTAGAGTGCTACTCTAAAAAAATAAAAACTTTATCATTACTCATCTAAGTTTCAAAAGCTAATCTTGTTTTCTATTGCATATCTTACGGAGCCTGATGGAAAATATTTCTTCCTGTTATGTTAATGTAAATCAAATCCAATGTATTTAATGCAATTACTACAAGCCCAGTAAAAATTAAAACAGATTATACTTCAAAAAAGGTTTGTAGTTTTTTTTTTTTTTGGCAAAAGCTTGAACTTCATTCTCTTATTAGCCAGTATGTTATTGTTATAACCATAAGTAGATTCTTTTTTTTTTAATATCAATTTTTGAAGTGTTAGCCACTGAAGAAACTAAATATAACAAACCTTTATTTTACAAAAGTACTTGAATAGTGAAAAATATAAAAAGTGTTAATCTGAATTTCTCCAGTTCAGGCTGTACAGACATGAAGAATAGAAGACACATTTTCTTTCACTGAAAAAAAATACATCTGAG
>JANHGN010018883.1:26202-67025 GCA_024605025.1 Megaceryle maxima | reverse complement strand
CAGGCTGAGGGAGCTGGGATTGTTCAGTCTGGAGAAGAGAAGGCTCCGGGGAGACCTAATAGCCACCTTCCAGTACCCGAAGGGAGCTTATAAATAGACTGGAGAGGGCCTGCTTACAACGGCCTGTAGTGAAAGGATGAGGGGTAATGGTTTTAAATTAGAAAGGAGTGGATTTAGATTGGAAATAAGGAGGAAGCTCTTTACTGTGAGAGTGGTGGAGCACTGGAACAAGTTGCCTAGGAAGGTGGTAGAGGCCCCGTCCCTGGAGACATTCAAGGTTGGGGCTTGACAAAGCTCTGACCTGCTCTACTTGAGGATGTCCCTGCTGTCAGCAGGGGGATTGGACTAGAAAACCTCTAGGTGTTCCGTCCAACCCAGATGTTTCTATGACAGTGTGTAGTTTTTATGACAAAGCCTTGCACTCCTGAAACCAGGCACCCTGGTGTAGAGAAACTGTAGGAACAGCATGCCAAATACAAATCTGGTAAAAAGACTGATCAACAGCAGCAGTATTTGAAATCCTAATTCAAGGTTCATAACTTTGGATTCATTATAATGATCTTGTGAATGTCATTGTATCTGATTCATCAGCTGTTTCTTCTTTTGGTGCCTCTTTTTCAGACATAGATACACAGTGTTTGTCTAGAAAACAATTTTTTTCTAGAAAAGTCCAAATTGCTAATGTTCTCTTAATTCTGAGGATTTATGAGGGGAAATGCATAATGCTCCTTGCACATCCTCATCTTCTAAAATCCCATTGTTTGGGATGCTAGTGTAATAACTTCAGTAGGAAAATACATGCATGAGGTATTTATGTAGCAGGATGACAGTTACGTATAGTTATGTTCTTCCTAGTTACTTCTACCAAGACATTTTCAGGCTTAACACAGATATTATTCTGAGATTTTAAGAGTTTATGAAATAATAAGTTTGCAGATATACACTAACATTTATGCTAAGAACTTGTTATTCTTGTAACCTTAGCTGCTGAACCTATTATTCAGCATTGTTCCATGAATGAGTGCTAATGTCCTGTGTTTAATATGTCATGTTTAAATGCAAGACAAGACACATCTTTAGGAAAGCATCTGCAGTACTTTATTAATGTCAATCTGTGGTATTCTGTCAAGGTTAAGCAGAAAGTGCTTATGCTGAGTAGGGGTGCTTTTCTGGTTTCAGTCTTCTCCCCCTTGAATCGTATTCTTTCTGTGAGTCTTAAATATCTATGGTTCTTTCCTCATGCCCTTGTCCCGTCGCAAATTGTTGCTTGGGCATTTGAATAGTGCACTGTTTGAAATAAATGATCATGCTTTCTAAGGTCTTAAAATAATCTCTTTTGATGGCAGCCACATTTAATTTTGAAACGTACAACCAAAAGACCAGTTATTATTTGACTGAACTCTGTCTGAAAAGTTCCACATTTTTAAGCGTCTAGGGCAAGTGCCTGATTTAGAAATACAGAAACTTGAACTACACACTTCTTCAGGTTTTTTTTATCAAGTCCCATCTAGACAACACAATGGATTTTCACTTCTTAGTTTGTCTATACCATGATACTAGAATGAAGTAGGAATATAATACAGAAGAAAATAATTTTCTTTTAATAGCTAACTTGCTATATGGAGTAATGGTAAGCTAGGGTTTTTTTCCCTTGTTCTGTGTGATCTTTTCTGACTGCGTGTATGGTTACCCTGTGTGTGTGTGTTTAGGGGTAGAAGAGATTTTTAGGAGTACTTTGTGTATTAGTGTTATCTTCAGACTTAATAGACGATGTGCGTGTCTGATAGAAGTAGTCCGACAGCTATATAGTAGCTAGAAATCATAACCAAGACCAAAATGTTGTCACTGTGGAAGTCAGTAGTAAGATGGAGTCCCAGCCAGGAAATATTGGGAAGAGGTTCTGTGAGATCATAGAATGGTGGAGGTGGGAAGGAGCCTCTGGAGATCATTGTATCCAACAGCCCTGCCAGAGCAGGATCACCCAGGGCAGGCCACACAGGAACAGATCCAGGCAGGTTTTGAAAGTCTCCAGAGAAGGATACTCTGTAACCTCCCTAGGCAGCCTGTTCCAGGCTCTGTCACTCTCACAGTGAAGAAGTTTTTCCTCATGTTGAGGTGGAACTTCCTGTGTTTCACCTTGCTACCATTACCTCTTGTCCTATCACAGGGCACAGTTGAAAACAGACTGGTCCCTTCTACTTGACACCCACCCTTCAGATATTTGTAAACCTTGATAAGATCCCCTCTTGGTCTTCTCTTATCCAGGCTAAAGAGACCCAGGCTCTTATGAGCCTCTCCTCATAAGAGAGATGTTCCAGTCCCTTAATCATCTTCGTAGCTCTCCACTGGACTCTCTCTAGTATTTTCCTGTTCCTCTTGAACTGGTGAGACCAGAACTGGACACAATACTTCAGAGGGAGAGGAGAACCTTCTTTGACCTGCTGGACACACTGTCTCTTTATGCACCCCAGGATACTATTGACCTTCTTATCCATTGGACATCAATGCCCCTTGTGACCAAGTTATTGTCCACCAGGACTGCAAGGTCCTTCTCCATGGAGCTGCTTTCCAGCAGGTCAATCCCTAACCTGTACTGTTGCATGGTGTTATTCCTCCCCAGGTATAGGAGTCTGCACTTACCCTTGTTAAACTTCACTAGATTCCCCTTTGCCCAGCTCTCCAATCTGTCCATATCTCACTGAATGGCGTCGCAGCCTTCCAGTGTATCAGCCACTCCTCCCGGTTCCATATCATCAGCAAACTTGCTGAGGGTACACAGCATCCCTTCATCCAGGTGATTGATTAATATGTTGAATAAGACTGACCTCTGGGGAACACCACTGATTTCAGGTCTCCAAGTGGATTCTGTGCCACTGATCACAACCCTCTGAGCTCTTTTGTTTGTCTCAGTCTCAATCCATCTCACCGGCCCCTCTTCTAACCCACACTTCCTGAGCTTCTTACCCATGAGGTTGTTATGGGAAACAGTGTCAGAAGCCTTGTTGAAGTCAACGTAGACAACGTGCTCTGCTCTCCCTGCATCTACCCACTTAGTCACATCATCACAGAAGGCTATCAGATTAGTCAGACTTGATTTCCCTTTAGTAACTCCATGCTGGCTACTCCCAGTTACCTTCTTTTGTTCCATGTGCTTAGAGATGATCTCTAGATTGAGTTGCTCCATCACCTTTCCAGGGATGGAGGTGAAGCTGACTGGTCTGTTATTTCCAGGGTCTTCCTTCTTGCCCTTTTTGAAGACTGGAGTGACATTGGCTTTCCTCCAGTCATCAAGAAACTCTCCTGTTCTCCATGATTTTTCAAAAACGATGGAGAGTGGTATAGCAACAACATCAAGAGATTCCTCAGCACACATGGGTGTAGCCCATTGCGGCCCATGGATTTGTGTGTGTTCAGTTTACCCAAGTAATTTCTAACCCAGTCCTCATCAAACAGTGGAGAGTCATCTTCCCTCCAAGCTTTCTCTCTTGCTTCCAGGGCCTGTGATTCCTGAGGACTGGTCTAAGCAGTAAAGACTGGATCAAAGAAGGCATTCAGCATCTTTTCTGCATCCTCTGTCACCAGGGCTTCCATCCTGCATTCTGCAGTGGGCCCACATTTTCCCATGTCTTCCTTTAACCACTGATTAACAGAAAAATATTAGTACTATAGGCAGAATAGTCCTAATCACTGAAAGCCACTTTCTTTTAAAGCTCTTAAATGTTCGTGTTACTCTCGTATGATGAGACTGGGTGGTCTAAGAAGAACATGAGAAATAGCATTCCCATATATAGCTGGATTCCACTCCTGGCTATGAAATGTGCAAGGTGCTTGAATTCACCACCCTAGTCTAGCAGTCTATAAAGGCAGGAATAATACCAAACATACCCTTTGGAGAAGATTGGAGACCTGGGTCTATTTGGTTAGGATGTGCCACGGGATTTGCAGATGCCTGCTTTTCTTCTGCACTGGGTGCTGCTGTTGTAGTATGGCATACACCTATAGAGAAGAGCATGTATGTGAGTGAAGACAACTGATCAGCATCTCTTGCAATACTTTAAGGAAGACTGCATCAAACACTGAACAATGAAGCCTCCAGTTCTGTAAACGGTCACTTACCAATCATTGATGAGGTGGTTGCATTAGTCATGTCACTGAACAAGGGAAGCTGTGGAAGAGGCAGTGTGAGGTGTCTTCACTCTAGCAGTTTAACTTATAGGGAACTGTACCTCAAAGACAATTTGATGTTTCTGAGCAACGTGAATGAATGCTACCTCAAATATTAAACATTATAATTCTGCTGAGCTGTTTGTTTATCTGAGGAAACACAAGTGTGGAAGTAAGGATCAAAGTGAGGAAAAATATAATGAAAATGGTGGAAACTAATAAAATAATGTACTCTTAACGTCCTTAAATATTTATCCTCTTATCAGTATGGGCATGATGTTGAGTATACATGCATAGCCAGGACTGATTACTGAGAACACTTTAATGGAAAATAATGTGATCAAAGCTGATGTGAAAAATCGGTTTAGTGTACTAATTTCAGGTAGATTGACTTGGTTTTCTACTCTCAATCCCATGGGCAAAAATATGGGAGGTCTTTCTTCTGAAACTCTGTGTGTGTTTATACTAAAGTACTTTTCATTCAAACAGGCCATTTTACAACAGAAAAAGAACCAAGTTACCTGAGCCAAATGACCTGTCTTCATCTTCATTTGATGTTCAAATCAACCATGTTAATGAAAACTCCTCATCAGTTAACTTTTAAAAATTAATCCACAAATATATACCAGTACAGCAAAAACTGATCCTGATGGAAACAAGCTAAAAATAGCAAATAATATCTTAGCATTAAAAATTATATTGAAAGGCCTAGTATTTATGCCCTTTATTCAGTTCTCCAATTACTTTTTTTTTTAATTCCTTAATCAGAATATTATGTGATATTAAGCTCTACAGTAATACGTTTGCCTTTATCAGTTGCACTATGGCTTGATAACAAAGTATAACATAAAGGAATGTAACATAGTTGATGTCAATCCTCTTTTCTATGAGGAGTTTGATCTTGGAGTAACCCCTTACTTGACTGAAACTGGCTGAACTGCCTGTCTTGAACCTACTAACCTGTTTCTGAGTATTGATTTCAGGATTTTTTTTCCAGGCCTTTGTGGATTTTCCAGTATTCTAAGCTCTAATGAAAGTCAGTGGGTTCTTTGGAGACTTGTTCTTTTATTCAAGCTACCTGAATAAAACTTACTGTCCACACAGTGCCTACATTCATTGAAAGTGTGCAAGTTTACAGTTGCAGTGTCCTCAAATGGAGGGTGCCATTTAAGTTCATGTGTGCAGGTTCTATCATTTTCTAAATCAATGCAAGTTTGACAAAATTTCCCACTGAAATTACGAGGCTTTGGAAAGTAAAATTCTTTTCCTCAACAGCATTTTAAATATTTCTCTAGGAAGACAGATCAGTTTCATTTAACATTATACCATAATTTAGGAAGTTCTAGCAAATTAATATTAGTGCTTATGTAAACACTGTTAAAATTGGATGGTGATGTTAATTATTTACATATAGCATTTTTCCTTTCTACCATACTCCTTGCTTTACTTTTTTTTAATTAAATTTTGGTAACCTTTCATTCTTGTGGAAATATGAAAGACCCTTGAACTGTAATTTCTCTTTTCTTTAGAGAATCAAGAATCTCACTTTTAAAACAATTATTTCACAGGGCAATTAACCTATTAAGCAATTTAATTTTAGAGCGTAGTCATTGAAATCAGTTTATTACTATGGACTTCATTCTGACCCAGTGATACAATAACAAGTTCTTTGTTCTAGACACCAAGATTGTTATTCTGAAGACTAGCAATGGCTTACAAGAAGCAATAACTCCATTTCCAAGTAGTTTTCTTCCAGCCAAGGCAAAGCCGGTTTTCTTGCCGATTATTTGGCATTACTTCTAAAATGTAGGACATAAAGAAACACACCGATGGTCTTCGAACAAATGCTGCATACTTATAGGACTGTTCTCTTGGTAAATCCAATGTCTCAGCAGTGGAGGTGTAACTGCATCTTTATTGCAGTTCATGGGCCTGTCAATGATCCATCAGATCTGTCCTGAAGCCCATCGCAGCACAGAGACAGCTATACTCTGTCGTAGGTAATACTGAATAGAACTTCAAATAAAATGGATTTCAGTTATGCATTTGAAAGGAGTGATCTTCTGTTACAGTTAGTCTCATGTCAGAGAGCAAGGGGCTAAAGATGAGTGGAATTTAACTTGCTAAAGAAGGCAAATAGGCCACTGCTGTGAAATCTAACAGACTTAACAGAAAATGGTTAAGTTTATTGCATTTCTATGGATTTGAGAATCTGACCAGCTTTTTGGAGAGGAGTAAGATAAGGGCATTTTGATGATTCGTGGCTTTTACTAGAAATCCCTTCACACGTAGCCAGATACCTTTGCAATGACTATCAAAATAAAAGGAAATACAAATTAAGGTTAAAGGTCAAAGTGGAATGAATGATAGACCCATGTTAAAAGAATGCAAGATGATTTCTGGCTTCTACATGTGGCTCTCTCTTAGTGCTAACAGAATAATGCATTCTGTAGGAAGAATGAAATAGTTTTAAACTAAGTCCATTGATGTAGCTACTTCTTCTTATCACTTAGAATATTCAAGTATTCTGAATCCATCTGTGAGAATATCCATATCCAGTGACCTTCCCTGTCCATACACACTTAAGGCTACGATATTGACCATGCAAATACAAAACTTTCAGCACAACCTCTTTGACAAGGTACCTTGCTATAAAGGAGGTGTAATGTTTTTAAAAAGAAACAACATTCTGATCTATTTGGATATCTGGGGTATTCTTTTTCCCCTTACCCTTTAGAAGTTGTAGTTTAATGTGTGGCATTCTTTTGCTTGGTTTTGCACAGGATTCTTCTTGGGTTTTTTTGTTGACTTGGAGTTTTATGGAGATGAAGAATTTATTACTTTAAAAATAATGCTTGCTGGGAGTTAAAAATACTAAAGGAAAATATCTTGCTTTCAAAAATGGTTTAAGAATTACATGTATGTATAGTAGTTGCATTTGTTCTAGTTCAGGAAGCATCACTATTGGGAAACAACAGGCAACAGTAGGTGGTGGTTTGGGTAGGTGGTTTTCTTAATTTGCAAACTGAAACAACTACATATTAATAATGGGCTTTCTTTGTTGTAGTTCTTACTACAGATAAGAAAATGAATTTGTACTTAATTCTATTGCTGCAGTGGATTTTTTTTTCTCTTCTTCTTCCAAAATGTTAGAATATGTACTTAAACTTTTCTGTCACTAGGTAATGAACAGAACTTCACATTGTTGCAGAGTAACTCCCACTTTTCCAGGGTGCATGTATGTTCTACCAGCAAACTGCTCATTAAAAAGAGGTTTTAAAAGTATTCTTTTTGAAAATAGCTTGTCATTAAATTCATTGATGCCACATTTTAGGAAGAAATGTCTGAATTACAAATTTAGATCTTATTTTTTAGGAAAGCATACGCAAACTTGATTGTTTGCTCACAACTATATAGCAGTTAATATTATTTTTAAAATACAACTGTAGTAGCTATGTAGTTTTATTTCTTTGGAACACTTCTTCAGTGGTAGCAGTACAATAAATTGGTAATATTGATTTCTAAGTGACATTTATAAAGTGGAAATGCAAACTAAGCTGCAAATATATGTAAATCAACATTATAACCTGCAGCAGTATTTGATATGCATAGCTTTTCTTTCTGTAAAGCGGCAAAGATAACTGTACTTTTTTAAAACCTAGAAGTTGCAGGTCTGAATTTTTTCCTTCTTTTGTTGCTTTTATTTGTTTATCACAAAGCTGACATGTTTCTGCTTGTAGGGATACCTTTATCAGGGGGTGACTTTCTCTTGGGGAATAAGTCATTCAATTACTTTGTCCCCAGAGCTGAAAAATGCTGTTCTGTCTTAACAACAGAGGAATGTGTCTCTCTTCCCCACTTTTCAACAAAACATGAAATATGAGATCCTATCAGTTTCAGTAACCTAGACATTAGTCATGAAATATTCTAAGCTACTGGAGGAAACTGCGTAGCAAGTACATTATTTTTAAAGATTTTTTTTTTTTACTCAAATATGTAAACAGCTCAGTAGTGAAAATGGGAGGGTTAGCACAGATATTATGAGATGCTGTTCAATTAAGATGCTGAAGGTACAGTGCTTTCCATTCAAAAATGAAATGTTTACTTTTTCTTGCTTGTATCAGTCTGTGTTTTCCATTGTTTTAGCTCTGTATTTAATAGCAGAAATCATATTGGATATCTAGATGAGAAGTTGGAATTGTGCTTGTGGGTGTTGTTGTTTTGCATATTGTAAACACGTCACCCAGGATAGTACTGAATTGTTTTCTAGAGTTTCTGTCCTAATATAGTAAACTGGCTTTATAAAATTTGTCTGCTAAGGACAAAAAAAAAAAAAAGGATTGTTTCAGACTTCAGTTTGCTTCATGTTATGTTTCAGAATTCTTTCTGATAAGTGAATTTGTTTTGTGGAAATAATGTCATGGTAGATATGTCCTCTGTCATTTTACAGGAAAATGTTTCTAGTGAAGAAAAATAACCTAATTCCAGCCAGTTAAATTTTTCATTCATTACGCTTAAATTTTATCATTGTTCAGATTTATTTGACATTGTAAGCAACATACATAGTTAAAACAAACTAGTTATTGTGGCATGAAAATACTACTTGTTTACAGCGTTGGATTTTATGCCAGAAACTGTGATGGTTGAATGACCCAAATTGATAGCAGTATATGTCAGGACAGATTTTTTTTCAGTATACTTTTTTTAACAATTATTTTCTTGTCTTTCCAGCTGTAAACACAAAGTGTACTTGGAAAAGCTACCAAATACTAGCATAATTATCCCATTTCATAACGAAGGTTGGACTTCACTCTTGCGAACAATACACAGTATTATCAACCGTACTCCAGACAGCCTGATAGCAGAAATCATTCTTGTGGATGACTTCAGTGACAGAGGTAAGGCTCAACCAATTTTGTTTTAACTCGAAATTGATAATGCCATATGATAATGGTCCATATAGAAACTAAAGGGAAACTAAAAGAGAGGTTACCATACCTGCTGGACTGCTTGGCTTGAAGTACTGCTTGATTGTTAACTGGAATAAATGTGTATAAGTGGCTTTTGTTTTACTTTGCATGAATACTGAAATTCCTGTCCAAGGGAAGAGACTGTCAGCTGTTCATTTGTCCTTATTAATATAGTGTTGTGAATATATTATTTCTGAAATAACTACAAATTTTAGTGTTTCAATGTCTTTTCCTTAAGCTTTACTTTTACTCAGAAAACCTATTAATTTTGACCATTTTGGATCCAACTCCTTAGATTTTAATTGTGGCAATTTATTGAGTTAGACACCTTCACATACTAGTACAAAATAGTGCTGTAAAATGAGACTCTCTTGAATGCAATGTGAAAAACTACTGTAGAATAGTTAATTTTACTATATATAGATAATGTAAACTTTGATTAAGAAAACTGCAATCACTTCATAATTTCTGCCATCGTTTCCTGAATGCAATGCAAGAAATTAATATCCAGAGTTCCTTAAATGGAATTTAACAATTCTTTCTGTAAAATTAATCCATAACAATGTTATGCAACTGGGGAATTACTTTATCTTTGAAATTTCAGCGTATTTTTTGGATTTCAAGCTTTGACTGTTCTTTGGTGTTTTGGTGTTTTCTTGATGGTTTCTGCTGTGTGTGAGCCTTGTTCTGAGTAGAATTGATATACAGTGAAAAAGAGATTTTTGCTCTTTGCTAATGTTTTAAATAAAGCCTTTGTCTCAGCTGTGACCTTACAGGAGTAGACTTCTGACATACTATTGTGAAAAGGCCCTGCATGAACAAGAGGACATATATAGGTATATACTTCTAATAGGTGGAATGATTTTTTTCTAAGATTTTTAACTTGGTATTTCAGGAGTTAGAAAGATTAATGCTGCACACATCTGGCTTACCCTCTCATATCTGCCAATCTAGTTGCAATATGTCCTTTGATGAAGTGCCTCTCTATCTGTAAATGCAATTTAAGTGAAGCTGTAAACAGACTACAGTTCTGGTTATTTTATATTTATGAAATCTAGACCATTGCTGAAAGGCTTCAAAACAAGAGGGTGAAGTAGCACAACTTTTTTTTTTCTTTTTTTCTGTAGGCTAGCAGTTTCCTAGTAAACAACTTACAGGGAAGTCTAAGTTGGTTTTATGAGGTGTCTGACAAGTGAAAATGCTTCTTAATCTGAGAGCACCTATTGAGGCTATGTTTGCTCAATATAATGATATTGCATCATTTTTTAAATAAAAATCATTCTGACTGTTGTTGATATAGCTTTAGATGTGCTAACGTTTTAGAAGACTTACCTACTTTCCAGTTATTAGAAAAAGAATAATGCCAGTAAACAGGGAATATTTTAACTTCTCTTGCTCTTCCTTGCCTGTTCTAACTTGGCTTCTGCTGTTAGCTGAAAGTATTTGGGTGTAAATATTGCCTGTAATATTAATTCCTTAAAACTGTAAAAATTTCTTGAAATTTCCTTCTTCATTTCCAGTTATATAAACCTTTCTGACTTCTCAGTGGAACAGTCATCAGCTGAACAAGTAGTTCACATAGTTTGGAACTTCTTCATATTAGGTGTCTGGCTTGAAAATCTGAAAGAAACTTATTAAAAAGACTTGCATGGAGCTGGGCCTAGAACTGTTCTATCATTAGGAAGTACCATTATCTCAGTTTTGGTATTATTAAAATAAAGATTAGAAATGTGTTTTTAATGGTTGCTGTTTTGAACTTAAGCATATTTGGTACTTTATCTTTTGGTAAGAGCAAACACCCAAGAAAAATGTGCTAGTATAGCTATTCTAAACTCAGTAACATTGAATTTCAAGTCTGAATAATTATAGTGCAGCTGAAGTGGGTTTAATACTTGTAGTTGATCTTCTTGTATTCCTGATCCTCTAAACAGTACTTAACTGAGGGTATATCATTTTTTTCTTGTGTGTGTGTGTGTCCCCTATTTTTTTTTTCTTTGTGCGTGTGTGTAGTGGCCACATGTAATACAGTTTGGTTATTTTATCTCAAAAAAAAAAAAAAAAAAAAAAAGGCTAATTGATATCTGTCCCCTTCACAGTTAATAAAATATTTTTTTCTTTAAGTGACAAAGTAGATGCCTAGGTTCCTTCACCATTTTAGGCTTTTTCCTAGACTGATAAGCGCAGTAAAGCAGTGTGAAAGACACTGAAGATAGGTTAGGTCAAATTTAATACAAGTGTGTTTGGTTGTTATCAAAATTGATAGAATCATTACAAACAAAGTTTACCGCAGTGTTGAAGCAGTATAATCATTAGTGATGTTTGTATCCTTTTTTCTCATTGTATAATTTCTGCATGAAGCTTCATATGCAAATAGCTGAAAAAGGACTATGAACATCTTTATGTGAAATCAGTTATGTACTGCTTAAGTGATATTGTGTATGCTATACTTGTTCCACAACTTTGCTTTAAAGAGAGAGACTTTTCTGCTAGGAACCTAAACATCATTCATGGATAGTTGAAAGTGACAATGGGATATTACAATAACACTATTATTAGTAGTGATTAAATAACAACAGTTTTCCTTTAAGGTGTCTAAGAAGTTCTATGAAAAGCCAGAGATAGAGTAGATGAGAAAAAGTAGAAACTTGAAAGCTGTGTGAAGATGGATAAAAATGCTGGAGCTTTGGTGTTTTCTAACTAATGCATATATAAATACTGAAATGCACATGAAGAATAACAGACAGCAGATGATGAACAAGTTTTAGTGCACAGCCAGGTACCCAGCAGTCTGCTGGTTTGTCTGCAAAATTACTTGTGTGCCTTTGTTTTATTCATATTCATTTCTTTGACTTTTGTGATCAAAACTTTAGATAGTTCATGCATAATATTCACCGTAAATTATGACATTTAGATGTTATAAAAGTAAAAGGACAGCGGCACCTTTTTAAATATCAATATAATGCAGAGTAGAGAGTTGGTATTAAGAGGGAGGTAAGCAAATGTTATGAAACTTGGAAGTGCGGTATTTGGTTTGGACAAATTTAATATAAAGTACATGAATATAAAAAGTCATGTGTGACAGTCTCAAGGAAATGTAGGTACCCAAAGTTGCAAAATGTCTTTATTCATATAATTTATAGAGTGTTGATATTCTTAAAAAAAATGATGGAATGGATAAAATTGATCAACTTGGTGAAACTCTGTTTCAACAAAAGCAATGATTTTGGATTACATTGTAAATGCAAATGGCGGTGTACTGGTGAGATGAAAGGGAACTGAACCTGGAGTTTATAGGCGTTTTAACATACGTAAAAGAAATACGTTGTCACTTAACAAGCTCTGTAAAAGAGAGGCAAGTATTAGACTTCTACTAGTTGGCCTTAGAAAGCTATTGATAGTGGATTTGTTTATGAGGTGTTGTCACTGTTTAGGGTCAGGGCAGCCCTTTAGACCAATAACAGATGCTGTCTGTTAACCCCCCCTTCCTCCCCAAAGGGAAAAAGGGAGAGAGACTCAGCCATTAGAAAAGGGAACTAGAACAGCTTAAATGAAAATAATAAAAAAAATTGAATATATACAAATATATACAAACCAGTATAGAACACAAGCCCCCTGATGATAATTACATCACTGTCACCACTGATGCTGTGGAGCAGGCACCAGGGTTATCCCAGACTGGGCCCAGCAGTAGAAGGGAGCTGTGTTGAGGAGCTGCATTCTGGCGTTGGATTCAGGAACACACTGATTGGGGTTGAAGGTAGAACGGACAGAGTCCTCCTTGGATGCTCCAAGAAAGACACTGGAAGAGGACCTGAGCCAAGCCGGCAATGAGGGCCAAGACCCTCCTGATCTGTCAGCTTTATATCTAGTATGATGTATCTGGGCTGGAATCCCTCGTTGGTCAGTTTGGGGTCACCTGTCCTGCCCGCTTCTCCCTGAAGGTGTGGCCTTTCACTTTCTGCACCCCCACAACATTGTGCACAAGATCCAGCAGTGGCCTTGGTCTGCACACCCATCCTTGGTAGTAACTCTAACCATGGGGTGTTATCACTGCCAGAATCAGGCACTGCCTGGGAAAACAGGCTGCTAACTTCAGACAGTGCAGTGAGTTAGAAGAGCTGAGCTGAAAAGTAAAATGACTGAATAGAATTAGTTCTGTTCTCACTCGCACCAGGACGGGTGTGCTGACAGATACTTCATTTTAAGAATGTTTTATTATCTTTCCAACTGATTTAGCGGTCAGGTCTTCACTAGAAACTTCCACGGAATAACTGAGTTCTAGGTCCAAGTACCATAGCTTTTTCACAAAAGTTTAATGATATACATATATATATATCGTTTAATATTAAGGTATGCAGAATAATTCTGACTGGGGTGGATATTGGATTACAATTCCTGATTAATGCAAGCCCTGTATTCCAAACTTTGTGTAAGACTTATCCATTTCAGTGAATGTCACTTGCCATGGAAAATAAACACCTTTACACTGGAGGTACCAACATGTGGTAGGTATTTCTGCAGTGGCTTTGCAGCTCTGGCATTGAGAGCCTGATTTCTGGTAAAATGAGGCTTGTGGAAAATTGCTTTTTTTCTGGGAGTGTTGGTTGGTTTTGGTTTTGGTTGGTTTTTTTTTGTCTGTGTGAGGGGGTTCTGAAAAGGGAGGGTGGGACATTGGTTTCTAGGTTTATGTTTGGTGGCAGGGTGTTTATTGCTGACATGGTTTGCTCTGAAGTTACAGTCTGGCAGACAACAAAAGTTTTAAAAGAAAAGGTAAAATGAGAAAAGCAGTAAGTTTGCATTGGTTCTGTGAGGGAAGAGCTTGCATTTACGAAGGAAAACTAAAAATACTAATTAATGTTTTAAAACTCTGGGGGAACATAGATTTGCATAATTAACTAGCTAAACAGTTCACATAGATTGCCAACACGTGAGAGGATTGTACATTAACCTTTATTCCTTCTTTGCTTTAATGACTTTATTAGCATAGCCAGGCCTGTGAAATATGACAACAGCATGTGTCCATGCATGTAAAATTGATTTACCATTTTTACTTTTACCCCATAGTTTAACTGGTATAGCAACTATTATAAGAAAAAAAAAGAACACTGCCACAGACAACAATGAATATATTAGCAGTAACAATTGCCAGACAGTTTTTTAGTTTGCAAAAAATTGATCAGATCTGCCAAGGAAAACAGAATTGGAAAACTTAGCAGCCAACAGCTTCTTGTAGGACAGAACTGATTTCTGTCACTGGCAATGAAGTGGTGTTTTGATAGAGCATGACAAACAGGGAACTTTTCCTTCATGTTGATGAGCCAGTCCCTTCTTGTTTTGTCATCTATTATGTTCTCCTGTCTCTGTCCTTTTCTTAACTCTGTTTTCTGCAACACTAATCATTTGAGAGTATAGTATTGGCCCATATCAGATACCATATGTTTTGTGCCAGATCTCTGAATGGCCCCAATAAATAACATACAATTCAGTCTGCAAAAGCAACTTGTGATTGGAGCTCAGTTTAGTTGGTCACTGAATTTCAATAACAGTGATGTGTTTTGTTTTGTGTGGACATGGAGGAAGATCTGATCTATTGTACAAGTACCTTAAGAGCACACTAAATCCTTTTTCGCCTTATAGAGGTTGTCTGATTTGTTGGTGAGGTTTTTTGGGGGGTGGTTGTTTTGTTGAGGTTTTTTGGTTGGTTTGGGGGGGGGTTGGTTGGTTTTTCTGTGTGTTGTTTTGTTTTGTGGCTTTTGTTTTTCTGTTGGTTTTTTTGTTATTTTTTAACTATAGTTCTGTTAGTCATACAATAATGGTAGGGTAAGGGAGTTTGTGCTAAAAACAAAGTAGCTCTATGAGAGTATCAGAGCGCACAACTATTTTTTGCATTAAATGAAATTCCCTGTATTTTGCTTGCAGACAGATAGTTTCTGTAACATGTCACTAGCGATTCCAGTTTATGGATGCTTGGAATCAGATCATGGCTGGATATAACTTTTCTGATGAAATGGAAGTGAAGGTTATATTGTATGAATTGCTATCTTGTCATAGGAAACTTCTGCTATAGACAGCAATTCTCTGATATGGTGAAAGCTCACGTCTCTAAGAATTGACATTGTTGTCAAAATACACAGCACTTAAAAATGAAAATTGGACAATGTTACTGTAATATTGTGAAAGTCAACCTCTACCAAAGAAAATGCTTTTAACTCTGTCCCCTTCCATAAATGTAGGAGCTTGTTTTTCAAGATGATACACAATTGCTTAATGACTTTGCTTTTAAGCTGAGCTCTTTAAAGTTACACAAGTGATTTGGTTTTTCTTAAATGTTAATAATTATCAACCTTTATATACTTAAGACTGTAGTTCTGAATTTGATTGTTCTGTTCAGGTAATTTTGTGGCAATATTTTGTGACAAATGACTGGGTATGTTTTTGATAGTGAGGGGTTTTGTTTTGGTTGTTTTGTTGTTCTCCATGCTGAGATTATTTGGGACATTGAGCATATTGAGCCTTGTTTATGTGATTAGAATACCACTCTGTGGCAGAAATGAAAGAAATAAAAGGAAAACAGCAGGGAAACAGGAGCGTCCCTGCCTCTACAGGTATTACAATACTAAAAATTGGGGTTCAAATGAAGGTACAAGTCCTCATCTGCTGCTGAATAAGGCTGATGAGCTAGGGAGAAGTGCTGTGCTTATAAGACTAGACTGCTTTTGGAACTGATGCTACCTTGACTGTCTCACTGGCATTATGTTGCACAGCATGAATATCTGTCATAGGAGAACTGTGCTGATGGAACTTTCCACTACCTACATAAATTACCCTGTTGTTGGAAGTTTATACAATAGGAAAAACTTCAGAAATCAGCTGCTCATACAGTAGGATAGACTATAACAAATGTTGATAGCTGAAAAGGAATGGGATAAAGGTGCAGAGAAATTAGTTGCCTTGACTGACTACTGAAATGGAATAATTCAGTTGAAAACTTAAGACTAGTTCTAATCTAGCTTTACAGATGAAACCAGTTTGTTAGTGCTGTAGTACGTGTGCATCAGTATTTGCACTAGCGCACTTAAGTCAAGCTGACTTCAATACACAACAGTCCTGGAGGACAGTAGTCACTTGCTACAGACTAGAGAGATCCTCTTCATTTTTTAACAGCTGAGAGAGAAAATAAAACTAAGGAGAGAATATGGAATTTGAAGCATGCTTACTCTAATAAAAAGCTTGAGGGATTGCATTATCTTCTTTATTGCTCTATTTTGTGTATCACATTGGCAAGAACTTTGAGAAATAGCCAATGTTGCTACTCTACCAACAGCAAATCAGAGTGAAGTGTTATAACTTTCTGAAGCAAACTGCTGGGTATTGTTAGTAAAAATAAATGTCAGGTAATAAAAAACCAAATGCGAACAAAAGTCCTTGCATAAAGCTTTGTACTTGATTTAGTTCTGAAGTATTTGAAATGGTTATTTTTAATTTTTTTTAATTAACAAGCTACGTTTGTGTGGAACTGTAATAAAACCAGGGATTAAACAAGTGTATGCAAATGGAATTTTATTATTCCTCCCTCCCCCTCCCATTCCTAGGTTACCCAAAATACAGCTCCAACAAATTTGTGGTGAAATAAATATCTTTGCTATATCAGTAGGAAGTACTTTACAAAACTAAGTTTCCAATCAGCCAAAAGTGCTAGGCCCAGTCTTGCCATCTTTTCAAGTAACTGGAGACTGGGGGATTTGGAAGTGGCTTGCAAGGAGCAGTCGGTGCCTGCAATGTAAAATGGGTCTTTTGTGAATGATGAAGCGTATGGACTCTTCTTGCCACAGAAGAGCGCTCCGCATTTCCCATCTAAGCTCTTTGAAGTGTTTGTCCCTGTGGTACGTCATGGACAGGAGGGTGACTGCTGAGAACAAGAAGCAATACTGCATCTGTTAGGCAAGCCCAGTTTTTGCCTTTTACCCTGGGAAGGATTAATGACCTGTTAGTAAAAATGCTGCTCAGTGGCCCTATCAATTACAGTGTGATTCTTGCCATAGACATGATAAGTAGAAAGAGGACTTGCAGGTGAATCACTGTCATCCAAAAGTCATCCCAAATGTGGATGCTGACACCTTAAGTATTTGAAAGCTGTAAACTTGAGAGCTAACATAGCTATCTTGAAAACTCGTCAGGTTAAGTGTGCTCTCATTTAACCAGTGTTGGCAGGTATTTGCAATACTAGACCTAACCTGCGTAGATGTGTAAGAAAGTAAGTGTGAATCCACATACCTGTTAGGTTTATAACTGGCTAGATATACCTGATACACATAGCCTTATCAGGTGGGAAACCTTTTGCTGCAGTCAAGTAATTATATAAAGGTTAAAATAGATGTTTTCTACTCCCTAAAGAACTTGTAGTGGTTCACTTCTGTGTAATATGACATCCTGGAACCCAGAGTCATCCCAGCAACTCAGCTTGCACTGTTCATATCACTGATAGGGTAAGCAAACCTTTATGGGAGCAGAGTTTAATGCAACAAAATTAAGTAATGTTGACCTTAACATTAGTGTATTACTGATTCACGTGCACTGCACCAGAAAAAAATATGAGACTGACCCTCATATAGGATTAAAAGTTAAGTCATATTATCCAAAGTTTATAAAACAATGCATTTTTTTATTTCAAAGGAGATGTAAAAGTAAAAAGGCCAAACAGCAAATGAAAGGAATTCAATTTCAAGATGTTTTGTTGACTAGAGATCTAACTAAACACAGGCTTTATGTTTTTAAACTTGGGCTATCAAGCCATAAAAAGCCTCTTTCATTTCCTTTATGATGCACTCACCCACATATTATTTGAATTTTATTATACTTGCACTTGCTCCTGGTCAAAGTAAAGTACTGTTAGTGTAAAAGTACAATTTAAGATACCCGAGCATGAGTTAGAATAAACTAATTTCATTCTGTAATGTCAAGCTTTCTGATCTCCACTGTCTGTTCTCAATTTTAATTATTTATTATTATTTATGTTATGGGGGTTTTACTCTGAAATTACAGAGTACAGGCATTTGCCTTCAGCTACTTGATATACCTTGCAACAGCAATTTCATTGCTGAAGGCATTCTGAGTTGACAGAATGGCTTTACCAATAGGAAAAGAAAGGGTTGCCCTCAGGTTGAGGAGAGTTCAGCTCAGATAAATAATGGTCATCCTGAAGGTGTCTGCAGCCCATCTCAAAATGCTTTTCAGTTGCTAGAGTGAAAGAATATTGTCATGTTGTGAGAAAGGGGGAGGTGTGAAGAACTTCAAATAATTGAAATTGTACACTTCACCTAGATAGAATTAATTAGGAACATGGCTGCTGTTGTAGAAAGTTAGGAGTATCCCCACATCCCAGTGCTGGCTGCACTCAGGCAACTGCCATACCACTCAGCTGTAAAAATCAAAATTTCATTCACGCAATAATTAATATGAAAACAAATCTTTACTTTTCACATAGTTCCTTGAATTGGTTATAAAAGATAAGCAGTTTTGCATTTGAGTACTTATGGACTCAGAATACAAAGGCTGTGTTTCCACAAGCTCTGTATTGGACAGTCTTTCTTGGCTGCCCACCTTATGAAATGCTTGGTGAGAGCATGTCATGCTGATTGCTGTAGGTTGAATCACTTTCTTGCCTGAATGTGCAAAGAATTTTTGAGATGAGAACCAATGGGTACCCTGTACTTAGCAAGGTTGTGTCCTCTCTGTGTCAACTTCTAAAAAATATTTATGCTATACTTGTACAAAGTGTTGTTTGTGAGATATCTGAAGTAGATTTGGAAATAAATCAGTATATTCATTCTGAGTAATCTTGAAATAATAGAAGCATACTTATTTGTATAGTAAATTAAATGCATTCTAGTTTTGTGGGTGTTTTTGTATTTTCTACTGTGTATTTCAGTTTTGACTTACAATTCTTAAAGGGTAAATTTGAATTATAACTGAAATGAAATAATTTTAAATTCTTTCATGTGGAATACTCATATTTGATCTCATAAATAGGAAAGAAAATTTCTGAACCTGAGTAAACACTGGTTTCTACACTGGATTTTCTCTCAAACATCATCTGTTTACTTTTTACTTGAAAAAGCATTATAATATGGTAATGATACATTAAACAACTTGACAAGAGACTTGAACAATTAGCTTATGGTTACCTTCTTCAGGCATCATAATGAATGAACTATGGAAAAAATGCACGTTAGTAGCTGAAAAATTGTAAGAGATCTTATCCTTAAACATTTCCCTATACTTCTTACTTGTTTTTAGTGTTACACATTTCAAGAAAATTATTGGTTTGGGTTTTTTTGTGGTGTGTGTGTTTGGGGCTTTTTGTGGGTTTTTGTGTAGTGTTTTTTTGTTTGTTTGTTTTTTTTTAATTGTTTTTAAATATACAGTTGATAATATGAATTAGGTGATCTTGGGAATATCACTGGCATTTAGCATTTCTTAGCTAGTACTCCAAAAGTATTACATTCACAGCTTTGGTGAGTAGTGTAATAGGGATGTTAATTAACTTCTACATCTTTGGATGATGTGTCTCCCAAATAAAGTATCCAGCGTGAAAACCTATAGTTGGATTACATGGGATAGCATTCTAAACTGATCAAATCTTTTCTCTGTGGTTATTTGTTATTCGGTATCAGGATTACAGGCCTGAGGTTTTATATATTATTTTCCTGAGCTGATCAACTAGGTTTTGCCTTGGTATAAATATAAACAGTTCTTGCTGAACATTAGTTGTCTGTTATAAATAAAGTTTTCTTTTAATTTAAAATTGAAATTTATTCAAGACCTTTTTGATACCTGACTGTGGTTTCAATAATACCCTTACTTTAAATAACTCATTATCTCCTCATTGTACATAGAAAGTGCTAGCAGCTTTCAAAGTTAAATGCAGTTTAATAAGGTGAGAGGAGCTTTTGAATTAACATGCTAGTAGTCATTCTAAAAATTATAGTTTAAGTCAGGATTGTCTTAATTGTAACATTTGAGCTCACCTAAGTAGACTTCAGAAATATATCTCCCCTTTCCCGAATTCAGTTTTAGGTAGGCTTATAATTGCTAAGCAAAATAGTAACATCCTTAAAGAACAGGCAATAATAGTGTGCATGCCATGAATTACATTTTAGGTGTCTTAAAGAAAACTTCAGAAAACCCTTTCCATAATTTTACCATATTATAAATGTTTAGTGAACTACCGAACTTGACATAAAGGTTAGAAATAAAGATGGGTAGTATAAGGAAGAACTGTGGGATGACTGAAGCAGAAAATTATGGTTGTTACTTGTAAAAGAATTTTAAGCCCAGAGTTCTGGTAGAAAAATGCAGTGTATTGGCCTTTTAATGATACTCTATACTCAAATACTGAGTATAGAGAGTAGCTTCTAATAATTTCCTTGGGAGATGGCTGGGAGAATGCTGATTTGATTGCTGGCTATGTGCATTTTTCCAAATTAAATGCTGGTGTCTTTTCTAGTCTGCTTCCTATATGTAGGTTTTCTACTGAGTGTTTAATTTTCAAATCTTAACATGACTTAGAGAAAGAAAATCCCTGTAATGAGTTTAGCAAATGAATGCCTTCAGACCTTTCTATGTGAGAACAGAGGTTTGTCTTGTCCTATTAATTTGATAACCCTGACAAAATTGGAAATGTTTAAAGAGCTCTAATAGTTATTCTGACCTTGCTTCACACATAGAGTAAAACAGAAAATAATTTCAGTTTCCATTAAAGCTCTGATATATTCTATTTCTGTCAAAACAAACAAAAAAAAGCCTAGAGAATATTTTCTGTGTGTATTAAGAGGTGAAATCCAGTTGTATTCATTTAATCTCAATGCTTTTCTGTTGAGATAACATAACACATAATTTGACAGCGTTTGTTTTTGGTGACTCTTTCCTGGCTAATGGCAAGCAGTTCCACCATCATCTGTATTAATTTAATTTATTATTCCTGCATAAATGAAGGCCCTGTTGACAAAAACATCTATTTGTTTAGTGTTGTATGTGTTTATGCAGATTTTTATTTTGTGCAGTCAAAAATGTACTTCTGCGTGTTTGTTCATTGCTCTGTGCATCTTGCATGTCTCACAGGAGGCATTAATGACGTATGGAATTGTCTAGTTACAAATGTGCTTGTACAAAAATACAATTATAATCTTGATTAGATTGAAAAGGAATACTTTGTTGCTCTCAGGAATCACTATCCAGGCATATCAGTCAACTTTGGGGGCTTTTGTGTATGTGCTGTTTTCCCAAATAGAGCTTATGTGTCTTTCAGGCAGATGGGCAATTTTGTGAAGTTTATAAATGGCTGAATGCTTTAATGGATCTGTCATGCATAGTTTGTTTTTCAAATGTTACTGATTTGTGAACAAAACATTAATAACTTGTATCTAGCAATTATAAAGGATTTATTTTAATAGGATTGGATCAAAGCAGGCTTTCTAAATTAGAGTAAGCTCCACATACAGTGGAAGATTTTGGTGAAGAGAAGCAAGATCATTTGGTACGTGCCACAAACTTCTAATCATTCCATTCTGCCTTCCCAAGTTAGAGATATTAAACATTTTCATCTAGGATAATGATGGTTTCTTTTTTTTTTTTCCTCCTCTTGTATGCTTATGCATCGTGAGAGTCCATACATCATTTTCTTAGCTTTGCAGGACTTCTGTGACTTCCACCAAGACACAGAGGCGAACAAATCCGTTCATTTCATTACTGTCAGTGACTTAGCAACTTTTCTTCTCCTGCTGTAGGAACCCACCTATGTGCCCTCCCCATTCACATATTCAAAAAATAAGCATTAAGACAAATGCTTCAGACATGAAGTGAAGCTAATAATGAAAATAAAATACATACATCTGTCCAAGAAAAAAAGAGAGAAACTTTTTTGAAGCTTTTTGGTATTATTTTGCTCTATAATGTAACACTGGCTGGAGAGGTGATGAGACCACCTAGGCTTGAGAAAGGCCTGACTCCTGCAGTGTTGCAGCAAAGCAGAGTGCAATACATTATTTGGAAAATCCTGATCTTTTAGAGCAGGTAATTGTTACAGATTTTACTTTTATATGATGGAGAGAACATTTCTAGTTACACCTGTAAAACATACTGCAGATATGTCCATGGCATGCAGGGATGCAGGTTTCCAGCATCTGCTCATTTCTGGTTTTGGAAGCGTGAGTGAGTGTTGCTGTTGTCAGGGGTAGGGAGTTTTGGAAGATTTTTCTTTTTTTTTTCTGGTTTGTTCTGGGTTTTTAAGACACATAAGGTAATTTCTTACTGCTAGGTCAGGATATTTTTCCATAATATTTTCTCTCTCTGAAAAAAAAAAAAAAATCAGAGTGAATGTATAATATGTAAAATGTTGATTTTTACTCGGGGTCTAATAATCTTCAATAGATAGAAAGCTCTCAACAAATCTGGAAGAGGATGTCTGGCTAAGGTTTCTTTCTCCCCTTTGAATGGGCAACATACCTAATTTAGAAAGTGGAGTTGTAAAGGTGCTGTTTGTGCACACCTATCAAAATAGCAAACTTGTTGCTCTAGGTTTAGCAAGATAGAATGAGTTTGCTGTCTTACTCCATTTCTGCTTCATTTAATCACAAAAGAGACTCAAATTAATTCTTTAGATGTTTGTGGAAGTCTTCTGAGGAGAGTTCTCCCATGCTTCAGGGATTTTTCTGATGTTCTCTGACTATGCTGAGTAAAGTGGTGTAGGATTTGATTCCGGATGCATTTTCTTTAAGGATTTCTAAATGTTCTGATGGAGTAATTATCATTGCCTGTAGGGATTACAGCCTGTGGAACAGCTGGCTGAGAGTGGGAAACCTTTCTGGATATAATATGTATCCAGTAATCTTAAAGGCCAAAATATCATTAAAGTTTTCTTCCTGACAAAAATGAAATTATATATGTCTTCCATTTTAAAAGCCACACAATACATCATCCAGATTGAAAGTCAGTATGGATGATGGAGAAGGTGAGTTAAAGGAGAATTAATAAGGCATAAAATTTCTGACTTCGCTATATAAGAGTAGCAGCTTTTTCTGCTGCAGCACCATAGAGTAGCTGTGAGCAACATTCCTTTGCCGTTTTTTCTGCCTTTTTTGTCTGTGGTACAGTATTTTTAGACAAAAAGAAGAGCCATTGATGTTGAGGAAAAATTTGCAAATATTCTAACTTCACTAAGTTTCTTATTTTTAGAAATGTTAAGCAGTTCTAATGGGAAGTGATGGTGCTTTAAAACATGTTCAAGTACAACTGATTCATTTAGATGAGAATTGAGGTGGGGGGGAAATAATTCAGGATCTTAGTCCCACAGTCTGTTCCATAAAGTAGTTCCAGGAGTGTAGAAAGAGATACCATGTATAAACAAATGTAATGATATTGAAGTTAACAAGAATTTATCTAGAACTGCAGAATAATTCAGGATGGATACTACTCCTGTTCTTCCTTGAATGGCTTTCCTATTGCAATTTTTAAGTGAAGAAAGCAATGGTATATTATACTATCAGCAAATAAAATAATATGAACTATTGCTGTCCTTGAATGTATTTGAAAACACTGACTGAAGTGTTTCATTTGTATCTGCAAACCTCCTCGTTCTGATTTTCTGTTGGCGGTTTGCTATCAATTATAGGAAACAGATTTCTTGCTACAAACTATAATAATGCATGACCATGGCATTAAAGTTTACTACAGGACAAATAAAATACGTTCATCTAGTCAGTGTTATTAACAGGACCTTAAAATATCCTCTTCTGACATACTCTCACTTTTTGTCTCTTTCTGTGGAAAGTTAAATGTGTTCTTAAGCAGTCAGCAACAGTCTAGGTGCCAGCTGTGAACATAAGGGCATGAGATGTAAAATAGATTGACAACGCCAATTCTGCTGGAGCCTGTTGGTTGGTTTTTTTCACATGTACTCCCGTAGTACAGATTATTAAACTTTGAAGGTAATTGATGATTATTACTTCTGAACTGAATGGATTATTTCTGTACATTTTTGTAAGTGTTGCTAGGTTGAGGGAGTTTTAACTGAATTTGGAGCTTCAACAAGAACTGTGAGCAAATTTCTTCTTCCCCTTTTCATGAGTGGCCAGCTTATGCTGTACCTGCCATATGTTACATATTGTAAAATGCTATGGCTTGATTATGAATGACAGTAAAATAACAGTAGTTATAAAAATGCCATTAAAAAAAAGCTTCCTTTATCTGGGATAAGAGTTTGGGAGCCCTTTGAAGAGATGTGAAATTCTGTAAACTGTATGCAAATATCAAATAGTAAACTATTCCAGCCTCTTTGTTGGTCATGGGGTTGTCTTTGTTTTTGACATGGACAATCCCCCACATTCCACTGTGCTGTAGTGGTTTTTGTTTGTCCTCTTTGGGTACTTTAAGAATTCGTATAAAGGCCGGAAGAAGAGGTAGGCTTGTCCTAGTATAAAACAGTTATGTAGACTGAGAAAGATCTGTAATGAAATGGCCTGTATCTCTTGTAGGATATCTTACTAAGCTAGTATATACTGGGTTGAATTTTAGCAAGCTCCTTTAGATTAAAAAATAAAATAAAAATCAAACCCATCATGCCCAAGAACTATTTAACAAAAAAACCTCCACACAAAATCCTTCCACCCCAAAAAACACCCCCAGGAATATATGTTCTATTACCAAATGTTTGGAAAAATGACACAGCCATTTTGTTTTCAGTCTGTTTTGCAATTAGTTTTGCTTTAGGCAGATGATGTTTTATTTCACGATAGAGGCACCTTCTATTCCTATGTCTTGGCTGCCTCACAGTCTCTCTGTGATGTGAAAATCATAGCTCGCATGTCACTTCTGCATTACACAAGGACCAGCATGAGCTGTGAGGCAAGTCAAGGGTACAGCGATCTAACTGCATACTGTCTGTACAAGGCAGTTTTTAACTCTAAGGTTTATTTTTAATTCTGAGGTGCCAGTCTAACCTCTCTTGCTATTATAAGTCTTACTGGAGACGCATATGTGGTTTTTGGTACTGTCCTTGCAGTGTTTCTGTAAAGCCACCTAAATGTGTATGCCTTCTTGTCATAAAAAGGTAAACATGAAGGAGGTAGAAGCCTGCAAGCAAAGTTGCATCCCTGTGTGAATATAGGAGATAAGTAGTAGAGGAGAAACAGAAATTGTGTCTGTTTTCCTGTTTTCACTGTCCTCCTTCAAGCTGTGTTCTTTAGCGTTGCAGGTAATAGATTTAGATTTTTGTCCAAAAAAGATTGTTCCAAAAGCTGAAACCTCTTTACACTTGTGAAAATGGCTACAAAATCCCACGATTCCAGGTTTTACTAGTTAAGGAGAAAGAAGGATGGTGAAGCTACTCTTGGAAGAAATGTGTATTGAAGAGAATCTTGATCAGTACAATCTGAGGGGAGCTGAGGGGCGAGAATGAGAATCTGTTTTGCAGGAAGCGAAGAGGGGGTCATAGCTAAAAATAGTGACTGTAGAAAAAATCGAGTCAAAGGAGAAACAGACTTCCAGTACAATTATTTTAAACTTTTTTATGCTTTTGCTGTTTAAGTTTTAGTTTTCTGCTTAAGGTTGCGTTTTAAGACGAATCACAAGTATTTCTCTTTAATTTCTTGGTGTTTTAATCAGGTACCACTCAAAAGTCTAAAAACCAGTTCCCGTTTCCTGTAAAGGCAACAGAATATTTTCTTATTTATATACAAATACAATATGTAACTGCAGCTCTTCCTGTCTGCCTTAGATAGCTGGACAGAGCTTTGGAATGATAAGGTTATGCTAATGTTCCTGATTAGTATGTGATATATGAATCTCATTAGTACAATTTGTCTAACGTATTTGTGAATGTAAGTGGAATTATTTAAGTAGTATATGTAAATATAAACCATCTAGTAAATTAAGTATTCCTGATCAGAGGCATATGTCAAAAAAACATTCAGAACTATGACCCATTTTAGTTGTTTGATAGTAGCACGCTCATTTATTTGACTGTTTTATTCAAAGCCGTGTTGGGAAAAGCATTATAAAATGCTTTCTAAATCATTCAAAGAGTGTCTTTCTGTAAAAAGATTCTTATTGAATGTTCAAATACAACTTTGTGGATTGCTGCCAGATCTATATATATTATTTTAACTCCGTTGCTTTTAGAAGTATTACAGAGGAAAACCAGTAATATTAGATTTATGGAAATTGTTCTTGAATTCAATTACTGGTTTTATTGGTCTGTCAATGTATAAAATAAGAAAGATGTTTAGTATGTATGGTTTTTGAAAGAATAAGTTGTTCTAAAATTACCAAAATATGCATGCCTCTCCTACGGCATGCCAAGTCTCTAAGTTAGTTACAGAAATGCACTGTGTGAAAGAGATGCATTAAGGCTTATATGAGCAGAACACTTGCTTTCACCTGGCTTCATAAGAAATACTACTAAAAAGTGCTGAAATGGACATTTTGTGTCTTTCATATTTAAATAAAGCTGTTTCAGGACTGAGGTCAGTATCTCTGACCAGGAGTTAACAGTTGCCTCACCATGTCTCTCAAAAGCAGTGGTTGGCTGGCTAGCAGCCAGAAGTGGCCAAGCACAGTGAATGCAGACAGAAATGGTTTGACGTGACTGATAATAATGACCTGCAAATCTGATTTTTCCTTTTTTACGTAAGACTCTGTGCAGGGGCTCATTAAAATACTTAGATTAAGCCATGAGAAATCAAAGAGATGCAAAACAGCTCATTTCTGGGTCTCTGATGAAGCAGATCTGGGATGATATAAAATGCCATTCTTCACTGTTTTCCTGCGTGGCTTTAGGGAACTAGTCGTTGTCAAGGAGAATTGAAGTAGAGTGATTGATGTGTTAAGGTAAAAAGTCAGTGATGTAATCTTCGTCCCAGAAGGCATGTTGTTCTTTGGTATATCGCCTGTTTTACAAGGAAAGGCTTAGAGCAGATTGATTATGTATGAGGAAGAGTAAGCTAGAAGAATTAGCCAAGAGAGTATAGTATTCATCTAGACAGTTTCCTTTTAAGATTGAAACAGAAAAATCTATGCAAGTGATGATAATGAAAAAGCAAATAACCTTAGGGTGAAAGATAAGTGAGAAATTTATTGTGTGGAAACAAGAAAAAAAGATGGTTTTATATTCATTGCAACAGGAATGTATGTTTCCAACCATACATGTATATATCTAATGCTTGTCTTTTCTGTGTTGGGCAACTTTGTAGGGCACACTACTGGATGCGATGGCATCTAGAGAGTATGAGAAAGCATTAAGATGGTATTGTTGCTTTTCTGTGGTGTACATTTCTAACAAAAATTACCATTTTAACTTCATAATTCGTATGAATTACATTCAATGGTAAAAGTATATCCTATGAATATACAAAGTTGTCTAATGCAGCACCATGATTTTTGTTTTCTTTGAGTCTGTAGTGTTAGGTGCCTGTCATCCAAGTTTTCTTCAGGAGAAAAAAAAAAACAACCAACCAAAAAACAAAACAAAACAAACAAAAACAACCCCACACTTTGTATCTAAAGAAAAAATAAGGAAAAAATATTGATTCTTATGTTGATTAATTTCTTCCTATTAGTGAAATTTCTGTTATATAAAGCTAATTTTTTTGCTGAAAGCTGGTGAGTTATGGCTACTTTTGATAAATTTTACTTCCTTTCTGATCAGTACATCTAAGCACTGTGACTTTTGCTGATTTAGGAAAGATAGGACTGAGCAAAAATTAAAGTACAAGACAAAATTAATTAATTTCCAGGAAATGTTTAGAATATCTTGGACATTTCATGTTCTGCCTTTTCTATTGAGCCAATCTGATATAAGAAAGTTAATTGGAGCTATGTCTTAGAGGGAGAAAGGATTTTTTTATTTTTTTTTACCTTAATCCTATTTTCAGCTTTGTAACTTGTCTTTAAGATATGTCTTGAATTTCTTTTCTTGATATTGGACATCTGTGAGCATATTTAAAGTCATTCTTGTCTGCCTGGTATTTCAATATCATGCAGTAAATTTGCTTTGCCGGTGTCATAATCTCATTTTATTTTTGTATTTTTCCAGTCGTTTTTCAATAGGGAAACCAACATCCTCTTATCTAAATGAGCAGAATGAACATAGCCTCCTTAAAATTCCTGTTGGCTTTGTATGATGGTCTCATACCAGGGAAAGCACTTACTCACTACTTTGCCCAGAAGTACCTCTAGCCAGCTGGAATGTTAGCCTAGCAGATAAGATTATGCATTTGAGAAGCTTCATTCTGAATGGGTATCACCGCTGTTGGTATCCAGCGATATTCCACAGGCACAGAACATCTTATGTTAACATCTTATTGTTAACATAATGTGAGCAGGGAAAGAGAGATTTGCTGTGGGAACATTCTCAGGTGAGCCTCAAGGTTTGCATACGTTTATGCTTGTTTTGTGTTTTAAACTTCTGAATGGTTCCCCAGTGCCCTGATCAGATCTCTTGCCTTGCCAGCAGATTATCACAGAGCAATTGGAAACAGTTTGTGGTGCCTCAAAGCACATGTTAATGACTCCATCATTTGAACAGTAAGACAAATATTTGTTGGCTCTGCGCTGAAATGAAAACATGATTTGTGTAAAGTGCGGTGTACTCCAGTGGCACAACACAAAGAATGAATAATAAGGAAAGTTTAAATTGTATTTGCACAATTTGTTGGAGAAGGTTAGTATCTTCCTATTACGCCTTTGTTTTATTACTGTCAGATATCCCACGTGGGGAATGTGGTTATTACCTGAATGACTCTATTTCTCTGTTCCTTGTGTTTTAATGGCCACCGCAGTTTTTAGCCTCTGTTTTAATCTTGATCCTGTAGAGGTTGTAAACCTTAAAAAAATTGTTTTGAGTGGGCATTCCTCAGCTAAGTCACTACAGGAACTAAGGCAAGGCATATATTTTTTTCTTAAGCCTGCATTCAGCAGGACAAGATACCAAGGACTGGTATTTTCCCTGTGGTTTATGATACCTTGAATGTCACTATACTGTTGTTACGCAACTTATGTGAGTATCATGTATTGGAAAAAAGTAACAGTATAAATGCTTTTATGCTGGTAAAATTGCCCACACTGAAGTGATACAATCTTCTAAAGAGGCTTTCTTAATTGTTTAATATAGGATAAACATTGAGGTAAATCATGTTAGGCTTGCTGAGTGGAAGGTCAGCAGCTAAGCTGCTTCCATAGTTTGTCTGGCTTTATTAATTATTTGCAATTTCAGATTATGTCTAGCCTCAGCATAAAATTCAGGTTTGAAAAGAATTTGACAAATCATTAAAATAGTAGATCATGAATAAAGGGTTAAAATTATAGTTATTTTGGTCCACAGTTGAGCACTGAAATTTGTTTTAATAAAACAAATTATTCAACTATCAGTTTAATTTTTCCATAAAGTAGATGTTACAAGAAGTGACACTTCAGGACATTAGTGAATACACCACTAGAGCAGCATAGCATAAATTAGGTTATAAAGTATGTAATAAATGAGAGGACTTTCATTTGGTGCGCTTGATCCTTAAAATCAATTATCACTGTCTCAATGTTTCCTCACACATTATCAAAATCTATTTAACTCTGCTTGGGTTTTTTTTCTGGAAAGTTGTGCATTGCAGGCAGAATGCAAAATGTGGATGGTAGAGATGGACAGAAAAGGCCCCTTTCTATCTGTGATAGGAAGTAGGGGACCATTTGCTCTGAATGCTCTCCTCATCCTGATGCCTTAACAAGGGCTTCAGTGCAGGCTCTGCTCATTTCTCCCCTCCTTGCCATTATGGTTTTCTTTCTTCATGTTGAGAGGCAGCTTGGTCTGGGGCTGTCTTCTGATGTGATAGACTCCAGTGTTTTTTAGTAACGGACTAAAATTGCTCCCAAGGTGACAATAAATTATTTGGGTGTTTTCAGTGTTCCTAATTGCTGCTTTTACAGCCTTGCTACAGGGTTGTCAAGTGGGATTTAAGCTGACTTCAGGTCATGACTGAAGTGAGAAAAGACAATGAAAAAGTAAATGATAAAATGGCATAACAAATTTTTGACATTATCAGTGCTTAACTTGCAGACTATTATGGTTACTTAAAACATCTTAACTTTTAAAGTACGAACTTTCATAGAAATTAATTATATTTAGTGTGTGATGTTGTATAAAGTATGCTGTAATTCGTAACATTTCCATTTTAAACACTGAACAAGAAACCATACATGCATTTCTTATCCATCCAGCATCTACCAGACTTGTAGGCTACAGATCAAGTGTAATTTCTGCATTAAATGTGGCCACACTTACGGAGTATGGTGCTACATAGATGGTTGTAAGCAATCCATTTGCCTTGAGGTGAATGGTGTTTTTTAGCTGTTCAGATACTGGAATCTTCTGGTAACTTTCAAGAAAGGAAGTGAAAATAGGATACGTTCTCTGTGCAGTTTCTAAAGCTTTGTACTTTTATTCAAGTATCTCCTTTATTAAATAAATCTGTAATGATGCTACAGTGTCACGTGAAAATGGAACACTAAAGGCTTCTGACCTAATCAAATTACATAGGAGAAGAAAGCACGCTTTTGAATAAAAGAGAGGTTTTATTCTTTTCTGCTTCTCTGTCTTCCTTAACACTTCACAGTAATGCTACAGTTTGTCAGTCTTCTACTTGTATGTGTTTGCATAGATGTTGTGACAGCTAAGCAGGGAATGTAGGAGAAATTAAAATAGATAACCTTGTCAGCAACTTAGATGGGCACAGTTGTCTTGGCTACCTTCTGACTTAGCTAAGACTAATTGCTCTTATCTCTCAGAATTGATCATTATTCTAGACATTAACTCAAATTTGGCTTTTAATGATACCTAAAAAAATATCTACTGAAACTTACAGCACAGCATCTCTGTTCACTTGATATTTTCTGAGCTATTTTATGCTCTAGGTAGTTCTTGACTGCACATTAATAACAGCAGCAAAATTCTTTCGATAATTACAGAAATTATGACACCAGGGAAACCTCAGTTTTTTAGAAGCACACTGTTAAACTATCACTGAGACTGTTTTTCTCCAAAAAAGTTTTAGATGACATTTATGTCTTGCAAGTGAACAGATGCCAGTGCTACAACAGTAAGACAAAATAAGAAAAGAAATAAATGCTAATGGTGCCTTTAGGGATGAATTTCTTCAGCTGTCTTTTAATCCTGTTCTATGTCAGCTGCAGACTCTCTGAAGAAAAAGCTGTTGGGGGGGGAGGGGGGCAGAGCAGAGGGTATGTGTCCATGTCTGGCATGGTCCTGATCTCAACTGATTTGTAGGAATTCACGTGACTAGCTGGGTAGATGGGGGGAGAGCAGTGGATGTTGTCTACCTTGACTTCAGCAAGGCCTTTGACACTGTCTCCCTTAACTTCATCATAGGGAAGCTCAGGAATGTGGGTTAGATGACTGGACTGTGAGGTGGATTGAGAACTGGCCAAATAATACTGCTCAGAAGGTTGTGATCAGCAGTGCAGAGTCTATTTGGAGGCCTGTAGTGTTCCCAGGGGGCAGTACTGGGGCCAGTGTTTTTCATCAATGATCTGGATGAAGGGATAGAGTGTAGCCTCAGCAAGTTTGCTGATAATATGAAACTGGGAGGAGTCCTGATGCATCAGAAGGCTGTGCTGCTATTCAGAGACTCAGACAGACTGGAGAGCTGGGCGGAGGGGGATGACATGAAGTTCAATAAGGGCAAGTATAGAGTCCTGCCCCTGGGGAAGAATACCACCAGTACAGGTTTAGGGGTTGACCTGCTGAAAAGCAGCTCTGTGAATAAGGACCTTGGATCCTGGTGGACAGTAAGTTCTTCATGGGACAGCAATGTGCCCTTGTGGCCAAGGCCAACGGTACTCTGTGGTGCATTAAGAAAAGTGTGGCCAGCAGGTTGAGGGAGGTTCTTCTCCCCCTCTGCTCTGCCTTCGTGAAGCCACATCTGGAGTACTGTGTCCAGTTCTGGGCTCCCTGGTACAAGGAGGACAGGGAACTGCTGGAGAGAGTCCAACTGAGGGCTGTGGAGCATGGCAACTGGAGCATCTCTCTTTCAAGGAAAGACTGAAAGATCTAGGGCTGTTTAACCTGAAGAAGTAAAGGCTGTGAGGGGATCTTATCAAGGTTTCTAAATATCTGAAGGGTGGGTGTCAGGGGATGGCTTGACAGTGGTGCTTGGTGATAGGGCAAGTGACAATGGGCAAAAACTGGAATGCTGTTCCAAACTGGAACAGAGTTCATTCTAAACCTAAGGAAGGCCTTCTGTACTGTGAGAGTGACAGAAGCCTGGAACAAGCTGCCCAGAGAGGCTGTGGAGTCTCCTCTGGAAACTTTCAAAACCTGCCTGGATGCATTGTTTTGCAGCCTGCTCTAGGTGAACCTGCTTTTGCAGGGGGGCTGGACTAGGTGATCTCCAGAGGCCCCTTCTAATCCCAACACCTCTGTGAGTCTGTGATTCACTACAAAGCACATAAAAATATAAAGAAATGAGTTGCCACACAAACAATTAACTCTGTCTATTAAAGGTAACTAGTAGCAATAGCTTGAATATTAAAAAGTGCCTTAGTCTGAATGAAACTTGCTTTTATGTGAGGCAGCTATGCTTTTCTGTTCATGAAGGCTTTAATTCTTTTCTTGTTTGTTGTGACAGGTTGTACATTCTTAGAAGTACTTGCATGGAAATAGCTTGCAAAATTTTCTAACACTTCATACTCTGAAAACTATGGTATTCCAAGTAGTAAATGATTATTTACAGTGATTAACTGTTCCTGTTTCATGCTAATGTGCGCTGTTAACCTCATGCTCCTAACTCTGTTCTTTAAGTTCCCTTTCAGAGCGTGAATGTCAGTGGGTAGAGCATCAGTCTCAGTACATCTTAAAGCACTTCTGTTAGAATTGGATCATGGTTTGGAAACTTCATTTAATTTCAATTAATTCCTCATTTAGTTATGTACAGGCTTTAATTCCTGAACTCCTTATATCAGTTATGTTGCTTATTTTGTCTTGTTTCCTGTGATGATCCAGGCAACCAAATTTATTCCAGTTATGAAACGTGAGTCAAACAATTTTTGGATCTGAAAGCCAGTAGCGTGTCTTAAAGCATCCTGCCCCCTCCCTCCCTAGTTAGTGGTTTTGTTTGTACTGTGAAGATGACAGACAAAAGTTTGACATGAATTACTATATAATAAGAAAGTGGGAGAGAATTACTTTTTCTGACATGAAACTGGGAGAGATAAGAAAGGGAAATGCAGTAGCAAATCAGTGTCACTTTGCAAAAGAACTTGGCAAACCTTCTGTATGTTTGAAAAACAAAACCAACTTAAACTTGCTGGATGAACTTACCTAGAAACTAAAAATTGGTGGGAAAAAAAAACCCCAAAACATGTAGCTTTAAAAAAAAAAAAACAGTTGTATATAAAAAGTATAATAAATATATATATATAATTTAGTATCCTGGTATTTGATAAGGAATGCAATAAAGTAAAAAAAGATTTTTAAGGTTGCATCTGTTTGGGTTTTTTTCGTGTTACTTCTACACATATCCTTGCACAGACGGCATTTTCATGGTAAGTACACAATATACACATATTTTGCTTTATAGAGCTCTTAGCTCTAAAAGATTTTTCTCTATTGTTTTCACTACCCTAGGTCCACTGTTATAAATGAAGCACTCTAGTGGTAGCTCCAGTGTTTGATTCGGCTTTATTATGATCCTGCTCTGGCAGGGGGGTTGGACTGGATGATCTTTTGAGGTCCCTTCTGGCCCCTGATATTCTGTGATCATTTAATTTAAATTTAGGTAGACAGGAGTATGAACCAGATTTATAGGTAGCAAAAGGTGTTATTACTTGGTGTTGATATTTCAGTTATACTGAAGTATCCTGAAAACCCCAAACTATACTCTCCTCTTTTGAATATCTACAGGAAATCAGCAGTCTTCATAAAATTTCTTGTTCTGTTTTTCTTGTTAAGCTGACTGGATGCAATTGACCAAAAATTATAGTTATGTGTCATGAAAGGGGGACTGGATGTCTGGGACACAGTTAAATTCTTAATTCTAGTGGAATATAAGTGTTATGATTCAGAGTCACAGTAATGTTCCATATTCTATCCCCACAAGGCTGATAATACTTAGAAATTAATAGAACAGGTCAGAAAAGAAGTGATGCTTACATGAAATACCTTTTCAGCAATCTGTGGCTTAGTAGCTCTTAGAGGCAGAAGTCCTAACTATTTTTAGAAATTGGTGGCTTTTTCTCCCAGGAATTTCTGTAATTATTTAAGCAATGTTTTGTGACACCGTTTTTTAAATGCACATATGATGGAACAAGGACCTGTTTAGTTCACTTGCATCTGCTTTGATACTTGTTTATTCTTGTATTAGAAGAATCTTGTATTAGAAACAAAAGCAGGGTTATCTCTCCACTTTTCCTCCCTTATTCATGTCTTCACACATAAGGGTTGGGTTCAGTCTTCAGTCACTTCTTTTACACACCTAAGACTCAAGTCTGTTTACCATTCCTATCATTATTTGTTCAGGAATATTTTCTCAACCATCTCTTTTGCTTTTTCTTGCACTCTTCTTAACTGTCCTGTATCTTGAGTGATGGCAGAGAGAATGCTGTAGATAGCACTAAAGATCCAGGCACAGAAAGTCTCATAAAGAGAATTTATATTTTCTTTGTGTTCTATTTTGTATTTTCATTAGTATTAAGCTGTCATTTTCACCGAGATGTCTACTTATCTAGTATCAGTAAGTTTCTGTGTAGTAGTAGTCAGCTCAGTCCATCACATATTTGAAGTTAGCCTTTTCTGTCCCGTGTGAGTTATTTTTGTTTATCTACACTGAAATTCATCTGCCATCCAGTTATTGATGGTAGAATTTTGAGTCTCTTTCACTAGCCTTTTTGTCAGCAGAGAATTGTCATTTCACTATTAACTCTTTTCTGAATCATCTGTGAATAAGTTGGAAATTGGTCCTTAAATAGGTCTTTGTGGAATTCTAGTGTTGGCTTCCCTCTGATGTGAGAACTAGCAATTTGTCCACCATTAATCTTGTGATTGGGCATTAATCCTTTTAATTTAATCCATTAATTCCATTTCAAGGAATCTTCCCTCCCTAGCATTTTAGTTGCTTTCTCTTTTTATGATTGGTAAAAACAACACACAGATTCTGTAGGATGAAATGTCATCCATGTGTGCATAAATTCTGTAGTTTTATGGACTTTTAGTCTTCTTGATACTGGTGTCAGACTTCAGGAGCTGTAGTTTCCTAGATCCTGCAAACACACTGTTCTTAAATGCTGAGACTGTATTTGCCACCTTCTGTTTCTCTAGTGTCAAAATTCTAAGTGGTAAGTTATGTGCTGCGGTTGCAATTCAGCCACTTGATGCTAGGGTTCCCTTAAACTCCAAGTGGAATAGCCTCTGCTTCTGACGGTCTGATACTGAACATACTATAAACTTGCTTTACAGTTTCTTCTGCTAATGGTTAATTTCACAATGGATCTTCCACCATATCTGCTATAAGGAGAAGTTCTAATATGAAAATTACCACAAACTTTTCTAAAGTGGATGCAGATTCCATATAATTTGCATAGATTTCTGCTGCTGACCTATGTAATTGCTTTTATATAATAGTTTTTTTTACAAGCTTTTTTCTTTGAAAAAAAATATTATTATGCACATATATACCTTTGCAAGCTGTTCATCAACATCTATTTTTTTCGTTCTTGTCCTACCTTCCTGTGGTAGGACACTCAATTTTCTAGTCATGTCATTTTGTAACCATTTAGATAACATTTTAAACATGCTTTGATGCCTTCCTGTTTGATCAGGTGAACTTCTTCCTCTTGCTCTCTTTTTTAATCTGTTGTACAATTACTGCTCTGAGACTGAAGTGTAGTTTCTTTCAAACACAACAAAGACTACCAAAACAAAAAAATTCTTCAATGCTGCAGGGGGGTGATTACCCCTTTCAGATGCTCCTCTTAACATCCTCTTTCTGAACTTCCTTATTTTGATGTGTATTGTTCTTTGAATACCTTCCTTCAATCTTGTGCAAAAATTTAGAATATAGGGAATTCAAAAATCTGTGTAGAACTTGCATTAAAGTATTCAAACCATATCTTGGCTATTGTTTAGGATGTAGTAAAAACTTGGGTCTCTTCATGTAGTTTTCTTCACTGCGTGCTAACATATAGCACTGATTCTTGATATAAAAAAAAAAAAGTCTTTGAAATTGTGTCCTGACCTGAACTTTAGATAAATTGCACTGGTAATGAAGTCATTGCTGATTTTGTAATGTTCCCTACCCACAAATCCTTCTAATGTCTATTAGCACTTCACAGTCATTGATGCAATCTTGGTCATCGTTTAATTTGTAGCACAGTGCTATTTTTCCCTGATCAGACCTGAAATGTCAGTCCATATTTACTGTCTGATTAAAAAAAATAAATTAAAAAAAAACGCAACAGAAATACAAAGGAAATTTCACTGAACTGTTGGATGCTAGATTGTCAAATATTGAGAGTATTGGAGCTGTCCAACTATACTGATGGGTGATACACCATGGTCTTTAATGTTAATGAGATTTAGCTCAGCAATTCAAATGACTGTCAGTCTTTATAATTTGTTTGGTGATGTTTGGTTTTTTTTGTTTGTGTGTGTTTTTTGTTTGTTTGTTTTGGTTTGTTGTTTTTTTGGGTTTGGTTTTTTTTTGTTTGTTTTGTTTTGTTTTGTTTTGCAACGTAGGATCTATATGCATATAGACTTTAAATATTGAGCCTCTTGAAATCTCTTCTGACAAGCCAATGGAATTCTAAGCCACAGGATTTAGTAACCCTGCTATGTGAAGGATGGTACCTGGTAAAGTTTTGCTAAAACAGAGCAGAAGAGCTGGTTATCCCTCATTGTTATTGTGAATATATCAGGCTGACTCACAGTACCAAATATTTGGCTTGTTACAGTGTTTCTGTCTTCACGTCTTGCAGACGCTGTTTTGGCTGACAGTGAATTTCTATCTGATCCATTAAAGTAACATCATATAAGTAATTATAACTGAATATCTTTCCTAAGCAGACAATCTACAAAGGTTGGATTTTTTTTTTTCCCCCCACACAATCTCATGTCTCCTCATTCTAACATTTCTTATATGCTTTAATTTCTTAATGTGAATGTCTTTTATTATAAATGATTGAATGTACACCCAGCACTGCATTTTCCTGTATCCTATTACAGCCTGGCCCCAAATGACCATCTAAGGAAAGAACTCCTGTTAGTTAACCACTTCCACTTAAGCTTCTTTGTGACAGTTGAATTAGTTCTCTGTTGCTCATATCCAAGAGATAGATAGGAAGCTACCTACCTACAAATGAGAAACATTTCAAAAACGTTTTATAAAATTTAAAAGTGCAGATTAAATTTACTTTTATTAAGAACATGCAAAAACAAAGACACAGCTAATAGCTTCCTAGCCCTCTTGATCTAAGAAGACTTAAGTTTACAGTCAGTGCTGACTGCAAAATAAATCATGATGAAGCAAACGTTGTCCCCTTTCTATTTCCTTGCTGTAATTTTTAGATAATTTCTCTATGTGCTGTCAACATTGTGACTTAAGCTTATGGAGTTTGTGGTGCATAAATCTTGGCTTCTTTTTTAATTGCAAAGAATTGAGACTATTACGTAGCTGATCTTGCAAATTCAAAAATATTCAGTATCTTAATTATGCTTACTATAAGTCCTAAAGGCCACAACAGGCCTGCGATTGCTAGAATGCTAACAGCACATAATAGAGCCAATTGCAAACAGCAGTCTAATTTGTTGATTTCAAGTGAGGTGTAATTATATTGCTTCATTTGCTGAGCAAATCATATGAGAGCTTCTCTAAATCAGCCTGATTGTGTAATGAAGAGCTAATTACAAATGGCACTGTTCTTGCAGTAAATTTATGGTGACTGCTAATGCCAGGTTGGCACCAGTATGACAATGGCTCATTAGTACACTTACAAAAGCAGCGGTGGAACTCTGCCCAAAGCACAGCAACTGTTCTCTATTTCAGGAGACCAGAGTGATTACTTCTCCCCCTTCCATTGTTATTACTTAAAATAATAAAATGAAAACAGCCACACACATTAAAAAAAAAAAATCAAAGAGCAAAAGAAACCCCACTTTTGTCACTTCTTCTTGGAAGGAATTAAATAGGACTTCTAGGAAAGCCCACTGTAAGACAGAATGACTTGGAAAGCATTTTTCCTAAACTTTAAGGTAAGGCAGGCTTTGAAAATGTTTTTTGACCAGAAGCCTTTGCTATATGTCCTTTTCTTCCATTGTACCTTCACTGCATGGAGTCAAAGCTTCCCTTGACAGTCACATGGCTAAAAGAGAATTTAGATACTTACGTTTGTGTCAACCCTGCGCTGATTAAAAGACTTTTAGATTTCTACTTTTTTTTCCTCTTTGAAATTGGTAGCAATCTGTAGCTTCTATTATTTAATTTAAAATTATATTTACTGTCAGATCAACTAACTTGAGCAGAAAGATGATCTGGTCACTGTACAAATTCACAGCTCAAGTTCTCTATTTTTTTTCTGAAGTTTCCATCAATCTTTTGGGTTTTATTAATTACTTTGAGTTCTATGAAGCATACTTTCTCATAGGTAGTTTCAAGCAATTGAAATAATTTATTTCGGAATAGACGTGTGTAATTGCCTGTTCGATTTTAAGCCTGACACCCACAGTAGATTGAATGCTGTTTTATACAAAGGCTTCTAATCTATTAAATGGTGTACTGGGACTGCTTTCCTATGAAATTGTCTGATACACTTTCTTTCTTGGCGCAATAGCATAGAATAAATTTCTTCTCTTATATCTCCATCCTGCTTTTTTCTTCCTGTAACACAGAATAATGAAGCTGCGGCCTCTTATTATTTCCTCACTAATCCTGCTTAGTGACAGATGACCTTTGATGAATGGTCTGATTTGGACAACCACCCCAAATACAGAAATCCATATTCATTAGGTCATCAGAAATAGACTTGAACTCATATGAAGAAAATTGTTTGAATAATATTTGATATTTAACTCAATAATGTAGTGGAGTTTTCCCCCACAAGCTCCAAAGTGGCTGTTCTTTCTCATGCCTTTCTTTTGTCTGGTTTGGCACTTAGACATGGAATGAAGACAGTTCAGGCCAAGTTTCTACATCAACCACTTTGTGGTTAGTAGTGAATTCTTGGAGAAAGCATATAAAAAAGTTAGTAGGAAGAATATAGTAGTCCCTGGTAGTTACTGACTTTCTAGGCTGACATTTTATATAGCTTCTAATGGAAGGCATGTATGTGCAATGTTATGAACACATGCAAATTTCATCTAATTATATATTTCTTAGGCATGGGGAACGCTATTTTTTAAAATCACTATTTACAAAGTGGTTTGCCTCAATCTCGTGAAGTATGCATTCTCAATGAGACATTATAGATGCTCTCAGTTTTAGCACCATATTCTAACATAAAATCTGTTTCACTAAACAGACCTTCTGCTCCAAAACGAATATATTAATAACTTCTAGTAAGACTATTGCAGGAACTGCTTTTTTATGTTTTCTAAGTCATAGCCAAAATATTGCAGTAGAAATTTTCATAGTTATTTTTATATTTCCTTAATTGTTTCTTTGTTCTCTGGAGAATGTGATAAGGAGAAGTTTCAAACACACAGCAAAAGTTACTTCCCCAAGTACTTTTCCCAGTTTTCAGACAAGACATCAGACAGAAGGGAAAGGTACTATTGTTGTGTATTATCCCAGTGTGCATGTTAGCCATACCACTCTAGAGAAATTCTGTAGACAGCTACATTTCTTCTCTCCCTTTCCACCTGACAAGAGTACTGTCAGTACAGTACTAAATGGCTATTATACTCTACTGAAATATTTCTTCCTCATTTATGGGTGGTCTTCCTGATAATCTGGAAGGTTAGACTCTAGTAATTTCAGTTGACTCCAAAATAATTTTAACAAAACCCTGTCATGTTCAGGAAGGTTTGCACTTGCATGAAGTCTGGTCTCTTAGAGGCAGCTACCAGCTTTCTGTTTTGATCTTGGATTTGCAGACTAGTCTCTTTATTCACAATTTCAAAGAGCACACATTCATCTACTCCTTCCCTTGATCTCCCTAACTAAGATTTGTGTTAGAGATGGACCTTTCACAAATTATTTCCTTACTTTGATTTCCCATTAATCTGAATTTTAAAGCTGAGTTTAAAACAAATTATTCCTTTGGGTGGGGTGGGAGAGTGGAACAGAGGAGCAAATCACCTGGAAGTGGGCCGATGCCTAAGATATCTGCATAAATTTTTGTCTAGTTTCTTGTGAGCACCAGCACTGACACTTTGTTCCCTTTGGTATTTGCATAATCACTTTTCGTTATTGTCCTAATCTAGATAATGAGTCCTCTGAGGAATGGACCTGGGGTTTTTGTGTTTCTGGAAAAGAAAATGTACAGATCTTTCTTTCTGTCTTAAAAAAAAAACCAAAAAAAAACCAAAAAAACCCACAAACAAACAAAAAAACCCAAAAACAAACAAAAAAAAAAACAACCCCATAAAAAAAAAAAATCCCAACAAAAAAAAATTTTTAATACCACAAAAACCTAGTAAAA
>JANHGN010018883.1:0-26102 GCA_024605025.1 Megaceryle maxima | reverse complement strand
AAAAAAAACCCAAAAAAAACCACAAACAAACAAAAAAAACCAAAAACAAACAAAAAAAAAAGCAACCCCATATAAAAAAAAAAATCCCAACAAATAAAAATTTCTGATGCCACATAAACTTAGTAAAAATTATTTTAATTAGAGCAAATGTAAACCAAATTCAAACTCAAACCTGTAGGTCTAAAAGCTGCTTGAAAATCATTAGGTGGGATGAGATGGTGTTATACAAGGGGGGTGGGGAAAATAAAATGAAAGGTTTTCTTTGTGAAACCATCATGTGAACCAGGTGAACTTGGTCTCACAGAAGTTAGCATGAAAATACTGCTGAAAATCAGAATGTTTATTACGGTAACCTAGTTTTGTATGCTCTATCCGTACCGTATCTTATTTTGCTATTTTGCATTGCTTACATTTGATAAGTATTTTAATGTTCATGCTGATGATGCCTTCTTGGGTGTACTTTACCAGACTGATGTCCAGGGCTTGATTTGCTACTGAATCAAAATGGGAATGACATTGCAGGATTTATTAATGATTTGGCCCACAGAGCAGGCTTTGTTTATTCCAAAATCACAGTGATTCACTGGAGATGAAAACTGGCTGTAAGATACAGGATTGTACGTTTGTGTTTCTGTGGCAACAATACCATGGAAAATATTCATGTAGATTATGGATAAATACAGCATTTCTTTTAGAAATCCTAAGCTATTTTTTGTGTGGTAGCATTTTGCTGATTCAGTTTTGTCTGATGATCACTGTCAGGGAATGATTTTACATACTTTTTTATAAATAACATCAGAATTTTGAAGACTGTTTGAAGTGTATGTGGGGCATAAAAAGTGGAAGATATATGATTTTCTGCTTTGATAGTTTTCACATTCAGATAAGGTTTGCATGTGAACATGTATGTATGCATGCATTTGTACTCCACATATTCTGGGTTGTACAATGCCACTGAATCACAACTGTCATTCAGACAGTAATTTTTACTGATAGAAGTGTGTCTCATTTAACAGATTGTTAATCATTCTGACTGAAATAATCTCGCATTCTTGATCCTTTTGTGTAACTGTTTGGTTTGAGATCTCCTGAAGCCAGCTGTACTTGAGTGTTCCCTATGCATGTTCAAGTCTATGTATATTCTTTAATTGTGCATTTGACAAACTGTATTAAGGTGTCCTGTCCTGTTCGGACTGGCCCAAGGGCTACTGCATGTACAATCTCAAATTTATCTGTTCAAAGGTCTGGTTTTGTTCAGGACCCCAATTAAAATTGTTTTTCTTTCGAGTCGCTTCATAGAGAGGTTTTACAATTTGACTATAACCAGGAATGTAGATTCTCCAGAAACCAACAGCACCTAAGAAGGCTTGTGTTTCCTTTTTATTAGGATAGGAGTTGCAGAGTCTTGGTGTGATACTGTCATCAATGCACCATTTCAGTAGCAATCAGCACCTTTTGATCCTCAACTCTCATTTTACCCACAGGGGCAGACTCCTCTGAAAGTTTAGGCAGGACAGTCAGCTGTTCTGTGTCCTCAGTCTCTACAGCTGCTATACCAAAGACCCATCGATACCCTTTGGGTCCTTATAATGCCCTTTCTTGAGGAAGTCTATGCCAAGAATGCACGGAGCATCTGGACCGGTCACTATACAGTGCCTTTCCCATTTATTGTTAGGCTTACTTCAGCCTCTAGTACAGTCAGTTCATAGGATCCTTCTGTTACTCCAGTAATACTACTATTAACCAGGACAAAAGGATAAGGGTTACCAACTGATTTCTATTTATCACTTCATTAACCACTGCTTAATGCTATCCAAAATCATCCCCATTGCACTGATTTCATGCTAGTAGTGTCCTGTTTCAGTAACACTCGCTGCTATTCTGTACTGTTAGCTGAATCACTTTCCTGGGACTTCTTAATAAGATGGCAGTCCCAGTTCAGCATATCCCAATTAAGCCCAGTATTTTGTAGCAAAGTATTGCACTTATGCAGCAGATCTCATGAAGCATTTTGCAATCACATATGAAGAATCATTGGACTACAGTTCCCGAAGTAGTAGAGGGCAGCTGTTAACTGAGATTTTTAGTGTGAATTAAGGACAAGAGGAGAAAGTTAGAACAGTTACATTAAGGCAAATGTGTTATTTTAACATGCAGTATGGGCTCTTTGTCTTCGGCTCAATTCAGTGAGTGCTGTAGTTTGAGAATTTACCCAAAAATCTTGGGAATAAATAATCTAAGACTTTTTAATTAAAAGACACATCCATTTTCCTGTACTGGTCTCCTTTGAAGGTGAGGAAATTTTATGTGAGGTTGCTTTGCTTTGAGACTTTTGTGCAATATTAAAAATATTCTATTAGCACATCTTTTGGTGCTGTTGAAGTACTAGAAGCTCGTCACTCAATTCAAGTTGCCATCTTCAAAAGGAACATTGACTGGACTTTGCTACACTCATCCCTATTTTTCACAAATGCTGGCAATAGCCTGACAACTGCCCGTTTCTCATCCTCAATTCTTTAAAATAGTGCTCATATATTTCCTCTGTCATGAACTATAAATGAAAGTTGTTAATAATTGTTAATGGACATATGTTCATAGAACCTCTTGGAAAATAATATGATTTATATTTTTTCCAGTTTCTGGCTCATGGTAGAAACTTTGGTCATCAAGGCTTTTCTGCTCCCTTGAATCTATCTAAGAAATGTTTTCTTCCTAAGGTGGAAAAAGAGGAGGTGTTGAGGTAACTTCCTCTTTGAGTATGAAGGTCATATATAACTCCAAAGACCAAGCCTGTTGCATGAGCTTTGATTTACTGATAATTATTTGTTGTTTGGGTTTTTTTTTTTATAATAAGTATTTCTAATTGTATTAAAACTTTATTGACATTCTAGAAATGGTCATGGATCACTCACACCAAGATGTCTCGGATGAAAACCATCACTGATATAAGCAGTTGAGATTAGTAGTAGCAATCTGAAAGTGTCCAATTTGTACACTTTAGGAAACCAGGATTAGTTTTCGCTAATAGCGAAAACTAGTTTTAGCAAATACATTTTGCTGAATAGAAGAGAAAGAGAGGAGGAGGAAATTCGTTTTTTTCAGTATCAGTTTGCATTATATCTGCAATGAGATGGAGGTGTCCAAGGAAATCAGATAAATAGAAGCAGGATTCAAATAGGGTACAGAAACTCCTTCCCCTCCTCTGTAGTGTCATTACCAAGTGTTTATGGTATTATCCAGATAGACAAAATTAATTGTGTTATCAGTATCATGAGGATAGACATTGGGGTGAAAGAACCCAGAATTTTTTATCTGGGCTGTCAGGTGCCCCTTTAGAAAGTAAGCTGAAAATCACATACTAGTGAAAGGCAATAGATAAGGATACAAAAAAAAAAAAAAAATTAAAGCCACTGAGTTGAGAAATTCTGTGCATGAATTTCAGAAAAGCTTGTAAAAAAAAAAAAGTTACATGTAAATATGTTGCTTTGATGACATATAAACAACATTTATATGTAGAGGAAAAGAGTTGTTCTCAAACTACCATTTTCCCTTGGGATATATAAATTGCAACACAAATTATGGTATACTTGTAGGAAAATATTAACTAGAAAGTGCTGTTAGTTTTCTTCCTTAGACTGAATGGCAGTTTATTAAAGGATTTGGATCAAGGTCTTGTACTTGCTAATGACAAACAGTAAAACAGGTTTCAAGTGTTAAAAAGATGATTCTCTTTGAAGCACATGCAACTGTAACTAAATTCTGATGTGCTTTTTGCTATTACAGTATTTTCAATGCTGCCTCCAGAGTATTATCATAATAATATATTTAAACTTCAGTAAGAAACTCTGAATTATATTAGATTTTTGTGCATACTTTTCATTAATATTCTACTAAATAGCTCACTGATTAAAGTTGTTATAAAGATTTTAGTATCTCTAAAAATACTGCTTGATTTCTATTCTTAAAAGTATCTTCAACTATAATTCTGGGGAAACTAAAAGCTCTGCTCACACTGTTACAGATCTGAAGCTTGTTATTTCTGCTTAAGTTTTGACTTCTGAGTATTTTGGTGAATGGGTTACCAAGTAGACATTACTTGCATAAGTGAGTTGGCCCATTATTATTACAAATTAATACATGGGAATCTTGATAAATTCTCAAATAGTGCATGAACAACCTTAGGGAAATGGCAAAAGATAATGATGACCTTTCAGAAGACTCTATCTTAAATTTTGGTGTCGTATGTATAAATGGCAAATGGTATCTCTAACCATGCAGAAGCACTACATGCCTTAATTATAAGGAAACATGTCAAATATTTCAATATCAAATGTCCGATATTTATGAATATATTAGTCATCTTCCAATCATTCAGTATAGCCTTGAAATCTGACTTCATCCCGTCCTAAGGAAGTATTTGTTTTTTCATCAAACATCACCAAAATCAGAGCAAATAAAACATCATTACATTGGGTATATGAATCGGACCACGGACAAAGTCCTTTTTCCTAAGGCAGACACACTCTAAATGGACAGACTCAATTCTCTTCAACAGGAATTCAGTACCAGCACTACCTAAATGTTTATTTTAAAGAAGTTAGCATGTTACAAGCTGCAGAAATGGAAATTGATTTTCTGTTTGTCTCTTGTTTGGCAGTTGTGCTGGTCAGAGATCCCCAGCACTGTTTTAAATGTGCACACACACTTTTCATTGTATGTTTGTAATACTTGAATCTGACACAGTGCATTTCAAATTACTGCTGAGAAGTACTTTAGTAGGGAGGCCAGCATTACTGCTTTACTGTCTCAATTCTGCAGACAGGGACAGAGAGGCACGAACATAGTCATACCTTCTCTGCAATTCCTAATCAGATCTCCAATGGGAGAAGGAATAGAAATATGGTGCTCATTTTTCCTTTCCCTTTTTTTTTTTTTTTTTCCCCCCAAGCAGTTCTTTGAATTTTAAAAAAAAGTCCAGTCCTGTTTATGAAATTGTGTCTGGAATCTTCTCAAGTCAAATTACTGGCTTAAAAGTCTTCTTACCTGATTTTACAGAATAGGCAAACTCTTCCTACAAACAGTATACCTTCCTACCTTCCTTTTCATTCTTCTAATACAGCATTATATAAAATACACTTTGATAATGTCTCACCTTATTTTTTTACATTAGTGAACATAACTTTTGAATACTACTTTAGTCTTAGAATTAAATTGGCCTTTATAGCGAGATAAACTCAAATGCTACATTATTTTAATATAACTAAACTAGGCAGAGTGTTTTCCCATTTTGCTAGTCCTACTCGGTGCCTGTCAGCATGTAACTGTTCACGGGAGCCTTAGGAAAATCACTTTTAAAAGTATTAATGTGGATTGTTTTCTGCAAACAGACTTGGTTTGACAAGCAGCTGTTGGAAACATGAAAAGTCTTGATTCTTTGCGGCATCCAACTTGAACACCAGTCAGCTAGAGACTGAGATAAAATCTCTGCCTCTAGAACATGCCTTACTATAATGTGTCAATATCTCCTGATTTCTGCTTCAAAGATATGCAGTAGGCTGCATTACCTGTTGGGAAATATTCAATTTATTTTTCTCATCTGTAAAATAGGATATTATTTACTTTTAAAGCCCTTGGAGGGCAAGTGAGCTGTCTGCAGGAAATATTCAAGGCATTTGAATTCATGTTCTTTCCTTGTAGGTCACTCTAACAAGTTAAGTATTCCTTTACCTGTCTGCAGAATTTACTTTTGCACTTTGAAGGTTAATTTAGCTCACAGAAGAATTACAATGGCAGATCACTTAAATGTGACAACATGTGAATGTTCTTGTGTAAGAAACCCTGCCCTTGACTCTCACATTTCTTAAGCTACATGATAGTTTACTGATGAACACTTACTGCCATCTGTGAAGATGGCATGTAGCCCATTTCTAGTAGGTGCCAAATAAACGTGTTTTTAGATGGGAATCTTGTGCAATAGTGGAAATGCTATCTCGGCTACAGAAAGGTCATCTGTTGTGACAGTTTTGCCAAGCATCTCTTTACACTTCATGATACTTGTTGATGCTAACATGCCAGAAAAAGTCTTTCTCTTAACAGTGACACCTGTGCCTGCCCACAAGGAAAATATAATTGTAGGAGTGACCTTGAATAACAGAATTTGTCAGAAAACTAGCATATGAAAATCCTTTAGCAATTCTCTATTATTAATCTAATTACAGAGTGCATTAGAACAGGGCATGGATTTCAGACTCATCAAAGAAATTGATAACTGGTAATGAAAACAGAAAGTGCTCACTCCAACGTTTTGTCATCTTTGGGTTTGGCATTGTGGTTACATGAAAAGGGATATTACAGATTTACCATTTGTCATGAAGCTGAGTCATCTTTTTTACAGCCAGCTTAATTAGACTCTTAATTCAGTTCAGGAAAGTTGAAACCTTTGGAAAAATATCTCATTGATAAAGTTAATTGAGAAAGTGAAACTTTCTGCTGTAACTTTTGTTGTCCCTTTTTTTGCCTTTAAAGGCCTGCCTGCCTTTTAGAATTTCTCAAGGAACTACTTGTAGGGTATCATCTGCTGTAATATTCATCACAGTTCAGTGCACCAACTTGCTAACAGGGTGTATTTAAAACATTGAGTTATTGTCATACAGAAGCCCTGGAAGAAACTTAGTATCTTAAATATGTGTTTCTGTTTTTAGAAAAAGGCCAAAACCCGTATTGTACATGGTCAGTATTCGCGAAGTTTGCTTACATGAAGAAATAGTGTATGTTTTAGCAGCTGTATACATAATTTCATCCATATTTTGTCATTATAGAAATCATCAGAAATTATTTCATGCTAATTCCCTCTTTAGAATCTTAACAAAAATGAAGATATGTTTTTACCCAGAAATTATCTTAGGTGAAGTTACTCTAAAGAGTACTGTTTTGAACCAGTTATTTTTCTGTGCAACATTATCAGTCTTACACTTGAGCTTCAGTTTTTCTTTCTTTTTTTTTTTTTTTCTCTGTTGTACAAGAATATAAGATTTGTGACAAGAATCAGTGGAATAACACAATTTAATCAAAACATAAATGACTCTCTTGCAGTCATAGTACTCCCCATTGCATGAGCAGTTTTCACATGGGTGAAGTACTAGAAAAAAAAGGATTAATTTATCTAACCTGATTATCCTGAAGAGAATAATCTAACTCACAAAATGATGGGACTGATAGAATAATTCAAATCCAACTCGTGCAATTTACTCATAAATTTGAATAAAAGTGAAGTTAAAAATTAACTTCTCTTGGACAGAAAAGATGTAATATCTCTTCTGAAATGGTTCCGTTTTGACTAGTGAAAATTTACAGTATGAAAATGGAGGAACTGATTCATTATTTGTGAAAGTTTCTGTGTTGACTACGTGGATGAACTGTGATCCCAAGTTGTGTCTCTGTAGCTGGAAGGTGTTTGTACAGGTGTTGCAAGATCTGCTCTTATTATTTGTCAGATGAGGATATGATTATGGTGCAGCATAATCAGCACTGCTGATGTCATAAATTGCGAGGGCACAATCTGTACCATCTGTGGAGTATCAGGAACTATGCCAGTGTATCCCTGCATTGGTATCTAGTTGGAGTTAAGGTATTGTCCTCACTAACAAATACAAAATTATTGTTCTCAGCTATGACAGTGATTTTGTTAATTGAATACGGCAAGGAGAATTGGTGAAAATTTGCTTCAGAGAAGGCCAGTGACCAGCATAGAGGTTGTAGATGCTGATGAAACATGGAAGCACAAAAGAAGCCTAAAACACATCTTTTGTCTTGTGCAGCAGTATTCGATGTGACAGACAGGTGGTGTGGTCCTTACAGACAGTGCTGAGCTTGTGTTCAGGCATCTTTGGGCAGTTGTGACCATTGCCACTGACCTGCTATGTATATCTTGGTAGCAGTGCTTTTTATCTACAATAGCCATTCTTTTCTGATTAAATCATATATTACAGGGCAGGGACTGTGTCTGGTATAACCCATTCTCATACTTGATTCTACTCATTTCCCCCCTCCCCCCCCCAAAAAAGGGTTTGTAAGTCTAACAGATTTTTTTTTATTAGTCATCTTTCATTATTCTTCATTGTTAGTACCATGTTGTTCAAGGATTTAAATTCAGAGAATTAATATTTGTTGAATAGTGTTTCTGTTCTGGTTGTTCGTACTTACTTTATGGGTAAGTTGGAAGTAACCCTTTATTTTTACATATATAACTAAAGTTAGATACCACTAGATATATAATGAATGAAACATGATGGAAACTGGTATTTGAAGTTGATATTTTTGGGGTGGGCTTTTTTTTTTTTTCCTCTTTAGTAGAGTGTGTGTTGGTATTTAGTCTTGTGGCTCTATCTCCAGTCTGTTTAGTGGAGTCTTCAGTCTGGGACTTTTTTCTTTAAAAGTTTGTCCTTCCTAAAAAGGACTAGTCATTCATAAGATTGAGGGATAGACTTTGAGAGCACCTTAAGTACATGATTACATTTAAGGCTAAATTTTACTTAATGTTGCAGCTGTTTGTCTTCACTTTCATTGATTTCTCTCCTACTCCTTTGTGGTTGGGAGCTCTGAATCATAAATATTTTTCAATCTGTAACATACTTTTTTCCCCAAGGAAACACTACATTTAATAGTTAATTACTGTCCTCACAAATGTACAAGTCAATAAAATAGAATTATTATTATTAAAATAATAAAAATTACATCAGTCTTAAAGAACTGGAATGTTTCTGAACATGCAAATTTCCTTGGGATATCTGAACTTCATGCTCTGACGAGACAATATGCTAAGACAGGGATGAGCTCCAAAAAAAAAGGAGGGGGGTGGGGGAGACTACAGGGTCATGTTTAAAAAATACAAATCCAGTTAATTGTTAACTGGTGCCAGCCTGATGAGCTCTTTTGCTGTCTGACCTCTCCTTTTCTTCTCTTTCACTCTTTTGTGGTTGTAGTTTTAATTTTAATAAATTAGGAAGAGCAATTAAGTTACTTGCTTATGTAAATGTGCTGATAATAACAGGAAGGTAAATGCTTGAACCAGTAGTGAATAACTTAGCTACAAGTAGTATATCTGAAGGAAGAAAAATTCAAAGAAACAAACAGCAAGTTACTGGAAATTTGTGTGTGTCAAGAACATTAAAGATCCAAATTGCTATTTTTGGCAAACATAATTTTTCAAAAGCTTCAGATCTGTGTGTGGGAAAACATGTCACTCTGTGTGTCCTGCTACATAAATAGTGTAAGTCAATAGCATGTCCACTGGCAAGACTATTGTACTTTACTCTCAGTAGTGCAATAGTGTAAAAAAATATTTAGACCTAACAAATGGGTTTAGAAATGGAGCAAGCAAGCATGTTTTCTGTTCTGTAAGGGATAAGGGAGTTGACCCTGTTTCTTCTGTTTGCTGCTCTCCTTTGCATGAGATGAAGCTTTTTTTTATTTTTCCCCCCCTCCCTTATTTGTGGTCTATTTGTGAAGCTGTTGCTGATACTGGTTTGCAATCTGTGTGGCTACACTGTTGTAGAGTTCTAGTTATGGATCATTTCCACTGTGGCTGAGTGTGTCAAGATAAGAGTTTTTCAACTGAAAAGCATAAATGACATTCACATAAATTAGTAACTTAGAGTATAGGTGAAACTACTCTTGTGTGTGCAGCTGTGCTTACTGCAATACTCGGTGACTCCTAGTCAAGAGAAGGGTGTGCTCTGATTCTGATAGCATTATGTAGTTTTGCTGTTGGAAGATGGAATAGAACAAGCACCTGTTAAATCTAATGGCAGTCAAAAGCTGGGAGGCAGAACATAACCAGGTTTGGTTGCAGAACTGCAGTTTTAAAAGATCTTGACTATTTGGAGAAATTACCTGGAAAAAAAATAATTTATAAGAAATTATTTTTTTCATTTGACATGCAACAAAGGAGTTCACAAGGACAGGTGTGTTGATGTGCCTTTCAACAAAAATATTCAATTTAAGTATAGGATGAGGAAATCTTGAGTATAAGTAGTCTTGAGACCATGTATGTAGATATCAATAAGTCTACTATCTATATTATATATATAAAAGTGAAGTATAATGAAACTAAAGCAGCCATTGAGTCAAAAAAAAAAAAAAAAAAAAATCCCCAGAACAACATACAATTATATTAAAAAAAAAAAAGCCAAAGCTGTATTGGACTGTATAAATAACAATACAAAAGATTATGCAATTTTTTTGAAGACTTTTTTTTGTCTGTTTTTTTCCTAATATACTTGTAGTGTGGACTTGAAAATTAACATTAAGAATGTGCTTTTTTTCATCAGCAATAAGAATGTTAACTCTTAAATAAAATTTAAAAAAAGTCAGTTTTTGAATAACAAAACACAGCATGTCTTCCAGAAGCTGATGCCATTACTGGTCTTTCAGTTCTAAGCTGTAACAGTCAAGATACTACAAAAACATATTCCCCTGCTCAATGCCAAAAGCATTAGAAAATCTGCCAGTCCTTTTTGGTATCCTTATGCGTTGCAGCTTAGGTGGGTTTTGTTTGCTGGTTTCTTTTCAAAAGGAAAACCAAATGGGGGATCTCATATCTCATTGATTTTCTAGCATAAAGGAAACCTGTAAATTATATGACTTTACCTTTTCTTTTTAATTGACTTGCATTGTTTAAGCTGCAACTGCCAAATATCTGTAGCATAGAATTTATTAGATGTATTTAAGTGGTTCTGTATCTGTTCTAAATTTTTTAAAAGCAGCAGCTGAATGTGATGAGTTTTTTCCCAATATTTTGACTGAATGCTTTGTAGCACTTTGTCTCCGTCTTCCTTTCAATGGCAGGCTGCCCTGGCAGTTCAGTAGCATCTCTCTTGGAGAGTAGAGCTGGCCAGACATCCCTCATAATTAGGTAGCAGTTGTGTGCCAAGAAAAAAACTAGTCAAATTATAACTATGTACTTTGGAGGTAGGTAATTTAATGATATCAATTCATAGCTATGCAAAGTAAATTAATGCAAAAGGAAAATCTAATAGTTGTAAATATTTTTATTACCCATATATAAACGTATATTCAGTTTTTTACTATAAAGTGAATAACTGATTTTTTTTTTAATTGTTTAAAATTTTGCTCTTCATTTCTAATTTTACTGACCAAGCAAGCAATGTATGCAACATCAGTTCAGGGATACAACTGTTATGATAAATATGTAATCATAACCTCATAGGGTTATCTTCCTGCAGCATTACTTTAAGGAAGTAGTGAGGCATTTTTCAATAGCAGCAAGATTTTTTTTTTTTAATTTTTTGCTAAGACTATGTTCAAAATCATATCCATTGGTCTTAATAGTTAACTGTTCAAATCACTTTAGCTTTTAAAGTATGTGTTGCATTTCAAGCTGACATGTTTCCATAAAATCCTTCTTTCCTCTAACAACTTAGGCATTTTTTTTTTAATCTACTGCAATGTTTTGGCATTTTTGTTTTTCAAATGTATTATAATAAGCATATCTTGATGCTAAACAGGTATCACAAAGTCCAAATTTGCCTGCTAACAATTAAGCATGATTGCATGTCCTCATATGAACATGATGGGAATATATTTAGTACCCCTTATTTAATAAACATTATTTGTATTGCACAATAGCTAGAGAAGATCAGTTGAATTTGGTAGAAGTTGGTTTCTAAGTAAACCAAAGAAAGGGCAGTTTTTTTATAAAACCCAAATCATGGAGCTGTAGAATTTAGCAAGTAATTCTATGTATGCTGACAGCATGGATAGGTTCAAGGCATGACTGAAAAATTAATTCAGAAATATGTAGAAGCTGGGTAGCTCTGACACTAATGAAAATTATTAGTCTCAAAGAGCACAGGGGGAAGTACTGTGTACATGTGCCCTGTTTTCTTTCTTTACATTTCCCTTGACGTGTCTTTAAGGCAGAGACAGGATAGTTGAATCAAGTGGTTGCTTCATCTTTATTCTATACACCCATTCTTACACTGCACCACAAGCCATAGCTGAGTTTGCTTTTGAAAGAAAATTGTTGTGACCTTCTTCCCGGCTCCCTAGATTTACTCATAGTAAAAGGGTCTTTGCACCAAAAACACTTGTAAATGTTCAGTATTTGCTGTTGATCTTAATGGAAATATTGTATTGAAAGTTGATTAGAAAATCAAGGATCTTGTTATACCTGTTAGGAAAACAGTAATAAATTTACAAATTAAATTTAAAAGTAAATTTTTACAATTTACTGCAGTCTAGCGTGTAGTACGTAAACTGAATTAATTTTTTTTTTTTTGTCTAAACTTTCAGTGGACTTTAGAAGGTTATTCCTGGCCCTCCCCTCTATTAAAGCATAAAGGTCAAGTTACAAAGTCAAAACCTGTAAATAAAGCACTTAAAAGTAATTAAAAATAAATTTGCTTAGGTATAGTATGACAGAGGATAGCAGACACTCCTTTAAGTCCATCGAGAGAGTAATCTGTAAAATGTTGTAAGTTGTCATTATAAAATGATGTGCTTGTTTTCCTATATTTTGCTTTTTCTTGTCCAATAGTTTCAAACAACCTACATCTTTGCATTTCCTATGATTTACACTGTGATTGTAGTTGTAAAGTGTGTTCAAGCTTAATAAGTACAATGAACCTTATGGAAAAACTGATGTAGTTATTAGGAAAAGAAAGTACCCTTCTGAGTAATACCAGTCTGAGTTAATTTGAAATAAAAGTTTAATCCTCTTTGGGTACTTGCCAGGAGAATGAGACAGTCTCCTGGAAGCTCTGCTGAAAGGAAGTGCTTGACCATTTTATCCCCTTTTAAAAGTTATGGTAATATTTTCCTGGAGCAAAACACAGATAAGAAATATATATCATTTTAAGTGCTGTTTTGATAATTTTAAAAGAGATTCAACATCAGCATCAAGTGTATTATATTTTTATCTTGCAATACCCAGTTGGTGCCTTAATGAGGCTTAACAGGATCCTGCTGTAAAATGTTAAGATAACTACTTCAGGCAAATGTTTCATGGTACATTATCTAAGCATATATCATTTGGGATCTGATGGCCTCAGTTACTGGAGAAACACTGGATTTAGAGTCAGTAACATCTACAATTTATCAAAAGGCAGAAGGTAAACAGCTTTCCTACCATTTCACTTCTTCATGTTATGGTAGAAATTTTTCAGACTTGATCTTACATAGCAAAGAGATTTAAAGATTGTTGTGGATTTTTTTTTTTTTCCCCCTAAATAAATGAACTGCAATATAAAAAAATCTGCAGCAATTTTTCATTCATGCATATGTGTGTATGTGTATGTATATGTGCAGTGGTCTGTGTTAACATAGACCTAAACTCAGACATGCTTTACTCTTAGCTAAGCCTACTTGTAGTGAAGAAGAATTTCAGTGTGACTGTTAGTAGCCAATTACTTTCTATTTCATTTGCTTTTATTCAAATTTACAACATGAGTTTTATTGGCAGTGTTTTTATGATGCATAAAGCTGAATGGAAAGTTCCATTTTGTAACTGATTTTTTACTAAACCAGGAAGTTGGAAAGACAATTTGAAAATCTTTTTTGTTTTTCTCGTAAACATGAGTAAAACATTGCTTAAAATGTGCATCTTGTATGAACACTTAATTTCACTGGAAAGAAAATACTCCTTTTCAATCTTAAAATAAAAATAAACTCTAAATCAAGATAACTGCTGTGTTTAAATAATTTTAAATTAAATTCTGATTTCAATTTTTTTTCAATTGAAACTATTTACTAAATTTCACATTAACTTCTATGTAATCTTTTCACTCCAAAATGAATTGCTCAGCAAATAATTTTTAAAACTTTGTAAGGGTGTGATATTGGGTCTGATTTAGTTATGAGTGCTGATGTGTTTGCAGCTACCATCTGCTATATGTAAATGGAAAAAGGAAAATGCAAAATAGAAGTAGCTAACTATGTACCCTTGTCATATCACAGGCTATGCATTTATTTGTCTATTCTAGTTTGGTGAGATGAAGTTTTTACTGAAAAAAAAAGTTACAAATCAGAAGTATAAAAATTAAGTTTGACATACCGAAAATCATTGCTGTGTCCTGACTATGCCAGTTGCTCTATTAATAATATTTCCTTCTTAGAGGTTGTTTCTAATTTTATATGTGTAATTACAGTAGCAAATTATTGGACATATCTACTTAACAGAATTTGAACAGAACTAATTAGTTATCTGTACCTTCAATTGTTTGTGAGCAAAACTAAATTTAAGGACCAAGACTGTCTCTAAAAAATTGCAAATTGAGGTTTAAAACCTCTTGAAAGATATTCTTTCACCTGTGAAGAGTCGTCATTCATGTTGTGCCACATAAGTTAATTTTTGACTACACTCAGAAACCTTTAACATTTAGAGGTATGCAGGCTATGGGTCTGAGAAGCTGCTTGTGTCAAGTAGGTGTGAGGCTGCTTTTAGAACACCTTCAGATGCTTTTGAACCAGAGTTGTGTGTGGATCTATTGAGAACAAAAGAGTGTAAATCCAAAGGGCAGAGACTAGCAGGCTGGGGATTTAGTGTTTTGTTTTACAGTGTATATACTTAATCCAGTGTATAATACAAGATTATAAAATCTTAGGTGTACATTTAGATTTCTGGCCTTCTGACTGCTTGAAGCAGACCTGCCATGAAACTGTTGTTACCATCAAATTCAGGTATGCTTTAGACATTTATAGACATTTTTTTTTCCCCACTTCTAAACATGATTTGAAAACAGAACATGGAAGACAGAGCAATCATACCACCCACCTAAGTGGGGTTTTTTTGTCAGTCATATTGAATGCTTCTGGACTAACACCTCAGGTTTAAGCTTTCTTAAAATAACGCTGTTCAAGTCTCACTTGAACAATTACATGAGTTGTAATTATACCAGTGACTAATGAACAGCCATTGTTGATAAAGCATCCTAATCAGAAATGTTGCTGATGCTAAATGGAAAGTAATGAAAGGGTTTCCAGATTTTCAAATTGAAGTCAAATTGAGTACTTGAATTAGTCAAAATAATTGTCTAATTTGGACAATGGATTCTTGGTTTTGATAACTCTGCCTTGAATACATATATTCATTGGTAGATAAAGGGTAGTGATTTGTATCTGTTTTAATGTTTTAAACATTATTTTAACATGTTTATTGAACATCACTGGATTAAATCTTATTGAATTTTGATTGCCTAAGAGATTTGTAATAGATTATGTAGCAGGAGTTACTGGCTTATATTTACAGCTATATATACTACTAAAAATGGCAGCCTTCTCATAAATTATTTCATTAATGATTCCATTTGGCATATTAGTGTCAGCAGTGAGTTGCAGAAACTTGCCAATTGCTTACTGTAGAACATGCTTTTATAGAAAGAAAATAAAAATGTGGGGTGTTTTTTTTTTTCCTCTAGTTGGGTGAAGGGAAAAATCTAGTTTAATTATGACTGACTTATTCCTTACTGTTAAATAAGGAATTTATCATATTTGGAAAATGGCAGGACCAGATGAGCAAGATTCCCCCCCCTCACTGAACTGCAACTAAACTTCATGAAGAAGTGCTCTCTCCTTGATTTAGATTAACTTTTGATCTATGTTTATAATAGCCTGTTTCCAATGATAACTTACCAGCAGCCTTTCAGTTAGAACAAAATTTTGTAGCTTCATTGACCTTTGACTAAATATACTATGCAGCAGTTGTGATTAAATCTTTTGGTGATAATTTTCCAGACACATCAGGCAAAAGGACATTCTATTTCTGTGGAAAGGGTGGAACAACTGAGTTATCAAATGGAAAAGAGAGTTAAGAACTGCAGTATCAGACCTGGCATGACACCACCGTATGTACCATGAACTTAAGTGGGAGGAGGAAGGCACCTCACTTCCTGCCTTGAGTAGCCAGAGTACCTTGGTAGCCAGATCTGCCAACATTCGCTCTTTGTTGGTGGGTTTTTTTTTCCTGGTACTGCAGATCTCCCCCAGCAGTTAAGAGTCAGTGCTGAAAAGAGAAAGTATCATGTCACAATAATGGGGTCTCTCTTATCAAGCTTTGAAATAAAAGAAAGGAGCTCATTGTCAAGAGCTGATTGTTTTACCAGAAAACAGTTTGTCAGCATGGTATTCTTTCTGAGTTCTAGTTCATATACCTCCTTACTGGTTTGTAGAAAGAATTTTGCTGTACATTTCTCTTTAGCTCGATCCCCAATTGATGTATATTTTCTGATTTTTTTTTTTCAGCTGTAGAATAAGCAGTAGCAGCAGGCTGTTCATTGACCTTGAAAAACAGTCTCTCATATTTTGCTGTATCTATATGTGTTCTTTAAAAATTCCTCATGTTTATTACATGGGTATTAATGGACCCTGAAAATAGCAAGAACTTTATTTTTGTGATTACCACTTCTGTCCTTGGTAGTACATAAATGTTTATGTACAACACTGTGAAATAGTTGCTGTGCTTCAGGAGCTGACATTACTCTAGATACCCCAAATTATTCTGAGGTAACAAAATGGATGCTATTTCTGCAGAGCTCCATAGACTTTGATGGTGTTCTGTAGGTGGAGCTTGATTAACTTATTTCCACAAGTGTTCAAAGATGTTGGGGAATACCATCAAATATAGAAGGTCTGCATTAGAAGGCAAACATTAGGCCTACCTAGTTATTGCTCTGTCCAGGCTTTATAATTTCAGGGGAAAAACCTTATTTATTTAACTGAGAAGTGGTTTCATCATTAGCTTTTGGGTAGGAATTTTTTTTTTTTTATACAATGGGCTTTAAAATGACTTTTGTTGCTTATGTTGCTGTTGTAACTTTTAGTGTCCCTAGTGCTTTTGCTGAGCTTGAGTCATTCTTTAAGGAGCTTTTTTTTTTTTTTTTTTTTTTTTTTTTGTCGCAGATTTAGAAAGAAATAAATAACTGCACATTCAAATATTTCCTGGGAGGAAGGGGGAAATAGCTTCCTCTAGCAGTCATTTGCTGTGGCACTGGCACTTGCCTTTCTAATGTGCTGTAGCAGCTGCTTTGAGAGTCCACACACATCAAGTGAACAGACGGAAAGCAGAAGACGACATTATCCCTCTTCTCAGAACGTTGACACACTCCTGCTGTCTCTGATAACTACCGCAGCTCAGAGTCAGAGTGGGGTTTGGTTGCCTCATACTGCTACAGTACAAAATAGCTTTGCCTCTGTTAGCGTTGCTCTCTCTCTAGGTCTGGGCTAGAAAATAGCACAAATAGCAGGGCACGAGTAGAGGTAAAAGCTCAGGTTTATTCTGCACTTGAGAGTTTTCTGGATGGAGCATGGCTCTGAAGAGAAAGTGACAGAAGTTGCTGGGTTGTGACAAGTTCGGGGAAGAAAGGACAAAAGGATATTCTGTAGAGAAAAGGGTATAATAGTTCATTTCTCATAGTGAATCTGTAAAGGTGAGCATTTGCTTGACCCTTTACTGTGTCAGTCAACCATATAATGACTTTCAGAAGAAGTCTGATGTCTGGGAAGCCTCACCTATTACCGCACTTTCACTGCTGGTAACAAAGTGCAACCAGAAAATGCTAAGTTGCTTCTCCAAATGCCTTAAGTAGGAGATGTACATGACAGCCTTGTGCTGCATGATCCAAAGAAAGCTGCCAGCCTTGGATAATTCAGAAGTTTGACAGGAAGTGCTTCCTACAGGGAGCAAGTTTAAAGTTCAAAATAAAAATAAAATAAAATAAAAACCCCAAAAATTTAATCTTGGCTTGTTCTGGTTTTCTCCTTTCCTGGACTGCAATGCAAACAAATGATCTTTACATATATCTGCTTGGACTAGTTGATTCTTTATGGGAATTGGTATTACTATATTTCATCCTACATACCAGTAGTTTTGCACTCCACAAGAACATGGAGAAAGATTACAGGCAGTCTCGCTCACTCTGGCACCTTGATTGTATATTTGCTGGACAAATAGTCCAGCCATTAAAATACTGAGATTCACTCGCAAGAATCTCTGTATTTTGAACACATAAATTAATCCTTTTGATGTAAAGGTTTCACAGCTATCTGAAAATATAGAATACACATCATTGTGCATATGGTGTTACTAGTTGTTATTGTAATGGCAAATGTTGTAGGCATTTTAGAAAACTTGGTCTTAGCTGACCTACACTGATACTTTTCTAAACCCAAGTCTGAAAGAGAGCAGAACTTCCAGACTACTTGACTAGGGAATAGTTGTCATCTGCTCAAACAATGGGGACGACTTCTTCTTTTTTTTTTTTTTTTTTTTTTAATAGGAATTTGTGTAGCCAGTATATAATATAGTACGTATTGTGCTTCTTTATTTCTTCCATGCTGGGGGAGTATTTTTTACCAGAAATATTTAATGAAAACTTCCTCAGATATACTGTGCCATCTCTCCCTAGTTGTTAGCCAGCTGATCAGACTGTGTAGAGGTTTGCAGCATTACCTTCATGTGCTAGCTGAGCACCAAATGATATTTAATTGGTTTGGTAATAGGGTGCTAGATTCTGAACTAAAAATCTGTTACATCTTTGTTTTGACATGCTGACATCTGTGTCTTTGGATTTGGATCTGTGCTTACCTGTCAGTGACTGACTGGTCCTTTTAAATCAAATATCCTGAGTGCTAAATTCTGGCAATTCTTTTCCAGTCCTTGGGGAATAAAGAAGAAAATGTATTTTTCTACTCAGTCTGTCCCTCCAGTTTCTTAAGAATAAAATTCTAGTAAATAAAACTCAGTTAAATACGCTTACTCACCTTAACCCTTCGGAGAAAGTCTTTCATGTCAAATAGAATTAGAGATGCACCAGACTCTTAATTTGAGGTCTAGGTTTGGCACACAAATTATCCTTTCATCCTTTCACGTGTGAAATTGAAGGTTCCCTGCTGGCTTAACACAGCCCTTAACAGCTGAGCACTTGGCCACAGTGCTTGAGCTGTGAGTATCTTCCTACAAATAATTCCTCCCCATGCCTGTTAATCTGTGGAGATCGAGAGAGGCAGCCCAGTGTGTGCCTATGGCAGCTTTCTATACAGCTCTGCTTGTACTTAAAGAGTGGAGCTCTACAATTCAGTTGATCTTTTCCCTTTGAAAGGAATATTTGTATCAGAGGTTTATATTCAGAGGTTTCAGAGCATTTCCAAAGATTACTGTTTGATAAGAATTTTAAATGAGAAATAAAGTAAAACTAATTAATCTAGTTATTTGTGAGTTCTGTAATATTCTGCAGTTGTCAACAATAGCTGTAGCCAATAGCCTGTGTATGAAAACCTGGTTTGTGCCAGTGTCTTACTAGCATCAGTGTGAAACAGCAGTAAGTACAATTGCTTAATACTGCATTTCTGTATTTAATGAAACAAAGATTATGTTTATTCACAGTAACAAAATTGTATGGGAATGAAACTTTGAAGTGATAGTTGTCAAGCCTTCTTGGTTCAATCATTTTTTTTTATTTTTTTTTTTCCATGTATGATCTAAATCAAAAACCTGCCTACAGATGGGAAGGCTAAACTCTCACAGAAGAGGACGTTTGCTAGCTCTGGTAGTATTATGACCAAAAAAAAAACATTTCAAAGCTTTGGTGCACCTAAATGTCTTTTCCTCATATTCTCTCATACTCTCAGTGACATGTTCAAAGATGCTTATGGACTCTGATGTTCTATTTGAAATAATTTTATACATCCCTATTTTAGTTTTAGATGGAGATGATCTGTACTTTCTCTATCTCATTCCTTACTGCCCCAGACTTGGAAGGCACCCAACGAGACACCCCTTGTAGCATGGCCACCAGACAGAATAAGCTTTAGCTGCATACATTGAGTTTCTACTTTATCACAAATGCATAGAAACACAAAATATATAGATATGAGTAAAATCACTACATCGTCCTTTTCCAGTTTCTTAAATACTAACTAAATGGACTAGTATGGACTTGAATATGGACATATAAATGTCTTTAAAAAATAAAAATCAACTTATTTTTAAATTGGAATGAGAAGAAAAAAAATCCAGTAAGCTTAAAGCCTGGACTCATGACCTTTCAAGACTTCACAGGTAAATTTACTGTATCTTGTTCTGCCTAAAAATGTACAAGAATCTAATGCAAGTGATGATGCATTAATCATACAGCATAATTTCTGTGATTTTTGTGGTTTGTTTTTTGGGGGGTTGTTTTGGCTTTTGTTTGTTGATTTGGTTTGGTTTTTTTGTTGTTGTTTTTGATATTAACATCCTGTCCAAAATGAATTCTGCACTTGTGAACTAAGGTCCATAGGACTAAAAATATATTTGAGTGCCTGTCTGGATATTTGAAGCACATCAAATAAAGTGAACGAAAAATGTGTATGGATATTCACAACTCGGTGTTTTCAAAAAAATCATTACCAAATATTTTTCCATTTTTTTATATTTTTAAATGTGTACTGATATTTACTAAGATAAAGCAGCTGACTTTAGGAAGTCCTTGTTTCCTAATGAAAGTAACATAAACACTATGTTCTCAAATCATAGAATGTTAGGGTTGGAAAGGACATTTAAAAGTCATTTAGTTCCAAACCCCCTGCAGTGAGCAGAGACATTTTCAACTAGATCAGGTTGCTCAGAGCCCTGTCTCACCTGACCTTGAATGTTTCCGGTGATGGGGCATCTATTTTCCCAGCTTTTAGGAACAGTGACACTGTGCTGGAAGTTGTGATTTTCCTTTTGTCATGTCACTAATAGAGAAAAGCCATCCTGCAGTAGATAACTTATGTATATGTTGAAGGGCATAGAAACATAGTCTACACAGGGTATTGTTTCATCCTTAGATGCATCATTGCCATTCTAATTTTTAAGTAGCGACAACAGAATTAAAAAAATGACACTGCAAGGAAACACAGTAAAGAATGATTTATACATTTTTTTTATTTTATATATGTATAAAACTTAAACATTATTATATGAAAAAAAAAAAAAATTAAATGAACAGTCCCCTGGTTAATTTTGACCCCAAGAAATTCTCCTCTCAAACTGCAAGAAGAATGTCATTTTCTATTCTTCAGTCTTCTTTCTTCTTCCTCTTATTGCATATGTGAAATGGAAGCAAAATAATTTTCTCCTGTACTCATGTCAACATTATTCCTTTTCCACCACATGTAATTTACACAATGTATTCAGTAAATATATGGTGAGTGTTATTTAAAATTCTGTGATTGTATCTACAACTTTTTTTTTAACATGTTTTTGAACATTGACTTTTGTACCCTTCTCTTTAAATGTGTTGGCTTTTGATGCAAAGCCAAAGACTGGTGTATTTGTCTCAAGATTTTCTACATTCAAATAATGGTCTAAGAGGCTTTAGGAAAACGTAAGCTACAGTCTTATATAGTAATATGCAGTGCTCATAGATGAGGATGCATCTCTTTTTCTGAAACTTCTGTCATTATAAAATAGATTAATGTCTTTCATGTGAATACTTAATGTAGCAAAATGCAATTAGGTCAAAGGTAAGATTTTGAGAACTTTTACTTAGGAGGAGGCACTGGCTAATTATTTTTTTTATTATTAAATAAATAAAATCTAATAGTACATATTTAGGGTGAAAAGTATTTCATGTAGCACAGTTCAGCAAGGTGTAAAGAATTTACTAATTACAGGATTGCTCAATAGTAAAGAACCAGGGTTTGATTTAAGTTTTAATAACTGTAAAGATGATGAGTAATTGTTAAAACACCTTAAAATTCTGGGAAGGTCTTTTTTTTCAAGAGACAAATATTAAAAGAGCATCAAAGCATAAGAATTAATTTCTGTGATCCTTCGTCTTTGAACTTAACAGTGTAATGAGCCTAAGGATGAAATCTGAACTATTGTTCTGGCTTAACTATATGAGGATATACCATTAATTATAAAGAATAAGGCTAATAAATATAAATAATAGTTTTATGAAGCCTGTAGTAGTACACAAAATGCATTTGAGACCAAGAAAATGCAAGAATAAAGGTTCTATGCAGGGCAATGTCTTGAGCCTTGGATTATAACTGTATAAATTTTTAATTATTACAATTTTTAAATTACAAGTTACTTAGGTGTGGGTCAGTATGCTCACCAGCTAAAGTGCATTTCAGTTGTCACTGAACAGGTAGACTACTAAGAATTACCCCACACTAACGTGTGGGCTTTTATTTATTTTACTGTTGTTCATCTTAAAGCTTGTTATAAACTTAAAAAACTTTTAAAAATGTATTAACTCCTGAAGATTAAAATTTCTTGGCTCACCTTCATGTATTTGCCATTTTAATAACTTCTCAGATTATTTTACTGGATGAAGGTGTTAGTGCAGCAACTTTATTTGACCTCCAGCCCCAATAGGCACGATGGGGTAGCAAATGACAGGTCAGTCCATTTTTACACATATCCAGTCAAGTTTTTTTATTGTCAGATTAACTACAGTGACCTCATGTGAGCATGGGGTGTTTTTTTCCAATCTTGAGGTGAATTTAATCTTAGGACAGACTCAAATTAGTCTTTTGTTTTCCTTACGTTAATTTGGGTGCTTAAATCCCCAGCTCATGTAAATCTTTGTGGCAGTAACCATTTTAGTCCTTCATGAAATGTTTCTAAGTGAAAGTTCAGGATTTCAGAATCCCTGTTGTAGAGTTGCATTAGTTATATAGAAGGAAAAAAAAAAAAAAAAGAAAAAAGGTGTTTCTAAAGTGTATAAAAAGTTTGAGGAAATAAAAGATCAGAACTTCTATTTACTTAATGTGTGAAATCCCTACCATCTGCTTAGGGCTTGAGATGTGTAGTCTATTCTAGACAAAGCCTTCTAATCTTGCACTTCTAGGAGAAATTTCTATTGGAGTCAAAGTACTATTCATGAGCCTGAAATTACACCTGTGCTTAAAGGATTTCTGTGTCAAAGAAATGATCAAAAATACAAGCAATTGGTTCGTTCTTATTTCATTTTCTCCTTTTCCCCTCTGTTCACTAGAACTTTGTGCAAATCATTTTACTGAAACTAATAATGGAGCTACAGGTGACAAAAAGTTATATATTCCTGCTTTTAGAAGGAGGTCATAGTGTAAAAATACTGTGTGTCCATCAAGTTCTGCTTCTAAAGAAATTAATGAATTTGAAAGCCTCCATTCTGAAAATACCAGACTACTGAATGCACAATGGTTAGGGAGAAAAAAAGAGAAATCAATAAATAAACGCTTACTCATCCCCTAATTCTAAAATATTAACATTACATTGTTTAAAATGCAGATGACTTGAATATTCATAGTATTATTACAGTATTTCTGTTAATTGTTGCACTGTAGAAACATACTATTTGAGGAAGGAAACAGAGATCATCTTAGGTATGTTGAGAAAGAAAATTTGCTATTGAGAATCATAGCTTTATTGCAAGGCCACATTTTTGTGTATCAATATAATTGTGGGTTTATTGGTCTCTTTTACCGTGCTGATGAAGGGGTAGATCCATGTGTCAGAGGGACTGCAGAGTGTGTCACAAAAACTTGTTACAGTACCAGATCTGAATGGAAGTCTGATCTGGTTTTGGAATGAGCAGTCTCAGATAGGAGTGTGACTGCATCCTGGTGTTCATGTACTTACTCCTCCTTTGAATACAGCAACTGAAATGCTGTTTAACACTTAAGTGTCAACAGCTTTATATATTTATGTAAATATCCCAGGGTGCATTTAGAAGTGTGGTTCTATGTGTTTGGGGTAGGTTCCTTTTTGTATTTGTACTCTAATGTTTTTATGTGCATGAGAGAAACACTTTTCTCTTGCAGATTTGGGCTGTAGCAGGAGAGAATGAACCTTAAGGCACTAGTGAAAAAAGTTTTCATTTAGAAAGTCTATTAGCTCCCTTTTTTTGTTAATACGGATATAGGTTCATGCACCATAATTGTCAATACTTACGTCATCTTTTTTGCTTTCTCTGTAAGAGACTAATAAGGCAGTATGAAGTCTGAAGGAGAAATTTTCAGTTGCTACTTTTATACGCATTTTATGGTGGGTTTTTTTTTCCCCTTTTTTTATCATTGTTCCATTTGAATAGTCTGAATAATGTCATTTATAAGAATAGGCTAGAATGACTAAATAATTAGCAGGCCAGCCTTGCAGACTCTTAATTTCTGCTATTCAGAGATGGCAGAATTTTTCAAATCTGTTTCTTTGTACACTTTCATAAAGACAGACTTTTCATTACCACCATGATGATTTTGTAAAAGCAATTTGGAAACTAATTTTTTTTTTTTTCCCAAAAGAAATACTTAAAATATAATGATATTTCTATCCTCACTATCTTTTGACTTTACTTTTAATTTATTTCTGCGTATAAAAGGCCAGTATGAATTTTTTTTTTTACTACTTCAAGATTGCAGCGAGTGTCACTGAGAAGAATATTGCAGATGTACATAGGACCTTTGAGTAAATTTAGTCTTCCAGTTAACTGCAGCTCTCTTTGCCCTTTTTATTCTCCATGGAATGCAAGGGTTTTTTTCCCTGAAAGCCCTAAAATCATTAAACTGTGCTGCACAGTAGAATATGAGATACTGAGAACCACGCAGTGAGCATTCAGAATTTGAAAGTCTTTTCTTTCTGTTAAAAGTGCTAAATTTTAGCTTCTGTTTCTCGTAGTCAATTGGAAACTATCCTCTTACTAAGGATGGCAAGTGTTCACTGACTTAATCTTACACTGTGAACATTAATTTGTTGTTAGTTGCATTTATAATACGCAAACATCCTAGAGACCAAAACAAAGGTTATGTTGTTCTGTGTAATGATGCTGGCAGGAACACTGTTCTTACTCGAGACAGTACTTCCAAAGACATTAGAAATATTATCACATTGGATGAAGATCCAAGACTTGTAAAAACTTCAGTAGAGTCTTTCACGTGGCATGTTGAGGTGATGAAAGGCAGCTCGGTATTGTAACAATGAGTTAGACTTGGTGGACTAAAGGACTAAAATGACATTTGAGCAGGGAAATGGGCTGTTTTAAATGCTTTTTTTGACAGTTTCAGCTATTTTGTTCATTTAATCTGTTATATATTGGAGAGAGAAGACAAGGAATTCCTTCCACATATGTACTGTCATTTCCCTCATTTTAAATTGCAGCATTTGAGCATTCGCTGTGTGTGTTTGCAGCAAACCTGAGGCGCAGTCAATGCAGTGTGAGCATGGTAATACAGAGAAAGGGATGAACTCAGAAATGATTCTGAAGAGATGAGAGGCCAATTGTAGCTCTAGTTTCTTCTCATGCATTAACTTTTTAAATTATTCAACTCTGACACTCTGGAATTGTACAGAAGCTGCATAGGAGGATAGGGGAAGATGTAAAAATAATGCAGAGGAAATTTTTTTTCTGCTTTGGCAATATCACTTATGTTGCATGCAGACCAGGTCCTCATGAATTGAAATCTCCATGCATGTATATCTGGGCAGCTAAGGAGAGAAAAATAGTGGAAAAGAGCATAGCAATGTGTCTGCAGTTTCCCTACTTCTGACTTTCTCCTCTGTTGGTACTACTGCTGATGTACAGAATTTGATGAAAATGGGTGCAATTCAGATAAAGAACAGAATGGTGAAAGGTGGAATTAATTTCCAGTGTAGGCAATGAATCCCTCTGCATATTCCCATTTTAGATGAAAATAATGTTTACACACAACGTATAAACTGACATGTTGCCAAAGGCAGTATACATCTCCATACGCAAAGCAATAAGAAACATGCAATGAATTCATCCTGTGAGAGGAGTGTCAGCTTGTATGTGTGCATGTGTTTGTATATGTATGTCTATGTTCAGTATTTTTTTAAATACAAACTGAATTCTTACCACTGAATTGTTAGTTACTTTTGCTTTTCTAGAACTATAGTGGATAGAGTTTTATTGTTTAATTTCTGGATGAACTTCAACCCAGAATATACATATATTCAGCACCTATAGGAGCAAGTCCTCGCCTGATATACTTGTTAATTCTAGGGAGTCAGTGAAGCTACAGCAATACTTGGATATCAGCTATAAATAAGCCATAAAATAGCCCCTCTTCCTGAGAATTTTTGTGCCACAGTCTTACAATTTTTACAGTTGTTGATT
>JANHGN010018882.1:105828-124947 GCA_024605025.1 Megaceryle maxima | reverse complement strand
GGAGAGAATTAGAATAGAATACTTTCATTTTAGTTCTTTCTATTCTTCAGCACTATCTAAAGAAATTTTTTTATTACATATAATTCTTACTTTGTCTTTGCATCCTATTCCATTAATAATCTTGGATGTCATTATCTACATCTCAACTGAGGGACATCTTTCCCCTTTCATACTGAAATTTGTGCATTAGCACAAATGGGTCCTGTGTAATTTACAATTATTACATCTCTAGAGAAGAGATATCCTTGATCTGTCCCCTATGGAAAATCACTTTCTCAACAGAAAGTCAAGATCCCCCTTGTTCCTTATCTGTAATGGAATGAATTCTGAATTATTTTGTCTATTCAGTATTACAATGTCTTTAAAAAGAATGAAAAATTCACAGTTCCTAACTTTAACTACCTTTTAAGGTTGATATATAATCACAGAAAAAAAGCATGTTGTCCAATGATTCCTAAGACAATGATTCCCAAGACAGAATTAGGGCTCCGGTTATGTTTCCAGTACATATCTGGGCAGTCTATTCCTGAACAAATCTAAATTAATATATCTATATTTTTCTTCTTTTCACACCTTTTTGATATGTGTCAGCATACTTCTTAAACAAGGAATATTGATAGATAAATAGTTCATTTTGTGTCTGTGTAACAGGCTAAGATGGATCTGTCATACTTAGGTCAGTTGTCAATAATTTGTCTTTGGGGACCTGTCATTGTAAGCCAGTGTGATCAGAGGTACCTTTAGAAAATCTGAGTGAAAAGTGTCTCTTGTAGAGATCTAGGAGATATTTTATTAGTAAAGCTTGTCATGGGCATTTTAAGGGTAATCTTTCACTCTGAAATAACAATCAGATAAACAAATAACTTTGCATTCAATACATAGTGGCATTTATCTAGATGCCATATTAATACAAATATTTAGAAAAGATAGAACAAATCTTTCTTCCATTTTTTCCAAATACATGATTTTTTCATTCCTAAAAGAAAGGTAAATATATTATTCATTTTGCTGAGTTATTATAAGTCTGGTAAGAAAATCACTAAATCATCTGAATATTTTCAGGTATAAATACCATATTACAGAATAATGCAGTTTTATCTGTATGCTGCAGGGAAGTCTGAGTTTATATGCTCAACATCTGTTCTGCCACTTCCTTTCTAGCATTATAGAAACTTTATTATTTTTGTTCGTAAACTAGTATAGTTGACAAGAACAAAAAAGGAACATTTCTTCCTGTCACATAAAACATCATAACTTTATTAGCTGACAGCAGTTCTGTAAGATCACATCAAACGCAACTGACACGGAAGATACATTTCCTTGCTGAGACAATGGTCAAACACTGGAACAGGCTTCTTACAGAGGTGGTTGATGCCCCAAGCCTGTCAGTGTTTACAAAGTATTTGGACAATGCCCTTAATTATATGCTTTAACTTTTTCTCAGCCCTAAATTGGTCAGGCATCTGGACCAGATGTTTGTTGTAGGTCCCTTCCAACTGTAATAGCCTATTCTAGTGTTCCTATAGTAACCATTTAAAGGACTTTCCCCCTGAAATGCAATATTAGTTACATATTATAGAGGCTTTGTAATGTGTTTTAGTTGTTTTATGTGTTTGTGGAGTTCTTTGTTGGGTTTTGGTTTTGTTTGGTTTTAGTTTTGGCTTTAGTGTTTGGTGGGTTTCTTTGTTTTGGATTAGTTTCAGGGTTTTTTTTGTTTTGTTTGTGTGGGTTATGGGGTTTGTTTGTTAGTTTGTTTTTATAATGAACTTTCTTCAAATAAAGATATCTTCCTCTAGTGTTCACCTTCATGTCTAAAAAATATTACCCTATTTTGCCCTACTTTTGTCGTCATTGTTATTAATGGCATTCATTTACCATTTTATTTTCTAATATTAGATACTTTTGACTGCTTTAAAAATGTAATGAAAATAATTGTTAATGACTGATAATGTGAAACAGCTATTAGCATGATGATGTGGTAAGACCAGGTAAGCGGAGATCTGACCTCATAATATATTTTAAACAAACACTTTACATATTCTTATGGTCAGTGAGGTCAATACTTAGGTTAATTTTGAATAAGTAACTGAGAAATGAAAGGCTCCCAATATTATTATACTCTTCCATCTTTCATCTATTATAAAGAATGCTCTTTACATCTTCAAAAGAAAGGTGCGGCTACTGCTCAGTTTTCAAAATCTTTGAAACTGTTTGGTTTTGTTGAATTCCTCACAGTTAAAATATTACTAAAACTTTAAAATTCATTCATATAACATTTTTTAGACTGTACATTGCTAAAACTCCATTGGTTTTAATGGTCATTTTTCTGCCCATAATAAGAAGAATAAATGGCTGCTGAAATACTGCTTTGAAGAGAAATTCCATCAAAGAGGAAGAAAAGGCACAGGGTCTCGTTCAAAGAACCACTCAACTTCTACAGTGCAGTGAAAGCAACACAAGAGGGGACTGTGTGGTGTTGGAACAACTGCAACATGTAAAATAAGCTCCAGAGTAGATAACTGAAACACTACATAATAAAAAAATAATTATTTGAGGTATATATGCTATAGCACATAAAAAAGATATTAAGAAATTACTACAGGAGGAGGTATTAAGAAAATTTTCAGCTCAACATAGTGTATTTTATTTGTTCACTGAGAGTTTTCCTGGCTATGAGATAACCTCAAAGAAGATTAAAGCATTATTTTACTATGTGATTTTGGTTCTGCTGGGTTTTAACATTATGGTGAAAAAACAAAACAAACCAGAACAAACAGATTGAGAACTTAAATCCAATAAAGGAGCTAGGGCCTCAAACATTATGTATTAGAAGATATCTCTCTGCCTTGCAAAGTGGTGTCAACATAGTGATGGTAAGTGCATTATAACTCCAGAGGAGTGACAGACAACTTGCTATACTTATTTACAGAAAGCAAGAAGCTGTGAAGACTTAGTTAGGAGAGGTTTCAAGGATAAATCTATTTTGAAATCTTGAGAAGTTATTCAAAGCTGAAGCACCCGGCTCATATATAAAGAGACAGAGTTGTTATGCTCTCCAGAAGTCCTTATGGTTATTCACTGGGAAAATAATGTGAAGATTTTTAATTTAAGAGGTAATGCTGATAGGCTTATGTCACAAGGTTGTGCTTATAATCTTTCTTATCATTTCCCTTCAGAAAGATAATGTTTTAAACAGTCATTTGTTAAAATACAGAAGCAAACACTTGAGAGGAGTCCTGAATATGAGTCCTTCCTTTTCTGCTGTATGGTGTAACTATTAATTAAATAATTACACTTTCTTTAACTTTGTTTGCCTCTGACTCCTTGAAATTTTGAGTTCTTTTATCTAAAAAAAAAAACACACAGGTTTTCTTTGTGTTGAGAAACTTTCAGCTTTATTTGCAACAGCTGTGGTCAGTCATTCACTGCAGTTTCCCCTGAGCTTCATGAGCACATTGTCCTTGGCCATCTTTCTTCCACTGTAGGTGTTTATTTATTAGAAATTAAAACTTGGCTGAAATTTATGAAAAAGGAAATCACCTATTTGAGGCCAGCTATTCTAATAGATAATTCCTCATATTTTTAAAACAAAGAACTTCCACTAAGAAATACTTCTACTTTTTACTGCCAGTCACACTGCTATCTTGGAATTTAGTTTAAATGTCCAAAATCTAACATTTTTTCAAGAAAGAAGCAAGGGAAATACCTGGCCTACATAGCTCAAAATGAATTCTATGATGGATTCCAGAAAAAAAAAAAAAAAAAAAAAAAATTCTTTAATGGCATTTTAGTTTGGGTATTTGTGCAGATATACAGATACTGCCTTGTGTCCTTCATACCACAGTCTTTCATACTTAACTATTTCCATTTTTACAAGCATGCCAGGAGTTCTTAGCAGCTTCATAAATATGGAGTGAACTAAGTTACATTGCCTAAAGCTTACGTCAATGAAAACAGTTTGTTTTGCAGCATTTGATGCCATGATTCTTTCACAGTTGTTGCAACTTTCAAGAGCCCTGGAAAAAAAACAGAAAGAATTCATGTGACAGTGGCAAAAAAATTTTCAATCAAGTTTTCTATATCATTACAAAATATATTTCTGAAATCCTCTTTTTTAAACTGTAGTTGAACTGTGATAAGATCCAATAGTCTTAATGTCAAGTTATGAGTAAATGATTTTGACATCATTAGTAGCTTAACAGTATATTTTTTTCACTACCACCATTAGTAGATACAGATTTCTTTGTATTAATTAAATTAAACAGTAATTGGGCTAAACATGTATCAATATGTAATACTCAACCTGACAGATGAAAAGGAACATGGGAATAAAAGCTTCAGATAATAAATCACTGAGAATCTGACATATTTAAAAAAAATCATGTTGTAAAATGTCACAGTATTGTATCAAGAGGCAGCATTTACTCTGTGCTAAAGAAAGAACCTATTTCCATTTGTTCTGTGACAGGAGACTCAAAAGAAGCAATCAGCCAAGCATGGCATGTATTATATTGAAGGGTTTCTTTCAAGGGCAGGTTGGTTTAGGTGGGTGTCACAGTTGTAATCTTGTATCTTCTCAGATCACAATGTTATTTTAAAAAATCTTCTACACAAAAAACTTATTCCCAAACTTGTAGACATACAGGATCGTGCACACAGGCAAAAAAAATATTTATTCTAGAGTAGAAACTAACACAAGCATCAGGTGTCTTTATAATTTGTTAAACCAAAAAGAAATTACATTTCTCTGAAAGAATGTTTATTTGAAAAATCATGTTGTTTAATTTTGCTAGGTGAGTGTCTTGAACAAAGATTTAGCAGATGAAAACATGTTTTAAATCTCTAGATAGCAGAAGAAGAATGTATTTTTCTCAAGTTGCCCCATCATCTGGAATCCACCCATTTCTTCATCAATGCAGAGACAAACTGGGGAGCTCTTGGGTCATTCAGGAGTTAATGATTTTAGTGCACTTGGGTTAAGTCTGAATCCAGCAGCACCACAATTTTAACTATAGGACAAGGTGGACTTTCTTCCTTAAATCTCACATATAAATTGAATTCCACAGTTTTTGCCAGAATACAATTCTTTTCACTGACAGTGAGATCCAGCATTGTTTGTTCCCTGTGGTTGAAGGACAGTGTCCCTCTCAGGTGAGGCAGTACACCAGCCTGAGTCATGCAACCAACCCCATGGCAAATCCCTCTGGTGGGATCTGAGTGCCATTGCCATCCCTTGGGGCTACCAAAGTCCCCAAACTGCAGAGATGCAAGGCGAGTTTGGTGAAGTTGGGGAAGTGCTCTCTGTTTAGGGCCATCTGTAAGGATTTTGTGGCCTGAATTCTAGCTGGGAGTGGCCTGGCCTTTGGTCTGTCCCAGTCTGGTCTGACTTGCTGCTGCTCACAGTAACTGGAGAAGTACAGGTTGAGGCAGCCTGTCTGCCTGTGCTGGTCAGCTCTGACTGTGCTGGGACCTGTCAAGAGAGGAAGGAAGGTCAGTGGTACAGACCCACAGACCCTGGGCAAGAAGTCAGAGTGGTGCCTCTAGCCCTTCTGTAGGCGGAGATACTATGCCTAGGCATCTATGACCAAGCCTTGTCTGGTCACTGGCTCTAGCCTGGGGGACTCTGAGTTGACCTAGGTCTCCTCTTTTTGGTTCCCAGTTCAGCACAGTAGTCACACTTCTGCATGGCATCCTTGGCCCTCAAGGCAGAGCGGCACCAGTGAGTCCCTATGGCATCACAGAATGAACAAAGTAGGTGCTGTTGCCTAAAGAAGCAAATGAGCTAGTTGCTGCTGCAGCTGAGGCTGACAATAACATCAAAACATGTAAACAAGGGCAAATAGATCTATGTAGGAGAGCATCTGACAGAGGTCTCTGAGATAACCCCAGATGGCAGCTGCCCAGCTTGTCACTGAATGCCAACAGTCCTTGCTACCAGAGCATTTTGTGAGGTGAAGACCATGGTTAGAGACCCAGGCACACAACATCTATTGCTTGGATGACCACTCAGTTAGTGTTAACAGGAGTCACCTTCCCCCCTGTTTTGCAGCATCCCCATGAGAAAGGGTTGTGCATTTCCCTGTCCCTTATCCCCTGAAGGTGTCCCTTTACCTCTTGGTAAGACCTTCAAAAATCTGTCAGACCATGATTATGACATCTACAGCCACACTGACAGAAAGGAAATTTCTGCTTTGATGATTTATCCCACTTCTTGTGCCTAGTCTTTGACTCAAGCATAATGACCCTGTCTAAAATCACACCAGACATAGATCTTCAAAAGCATCATCTGTCTCCGGTGACACTTCTCTGCATGTGAGCCTCTCCTGCCCCTATGGCAAGGCAGATCCAGCATATTCCTTCCAATCAGGCATTGATAGCTTATCATTAAAGTTTTTTTCCTACATATAGAACCTGAATCTAGATCTTTATCTGACATCAGCTGACATCTCTATTACAAACAACCACGTTCTGATCAGACAATGCAGTAGTCCTTGTTAAATATGATCAGGACAGTCAGTGAAAGAGAATTCAGACCTACAAGTGAAATGACTGCTTTTTTCTGTTACTGAACAGGTCTATTTCTGTCTGTGATGTCAATTGTAAGTGTTGCTTCCCTTCCCTTTAAATTTTTTTTTCAGCTTGTCATGGATAGTTATAATGTAAGGTGAATGATGGAGAATGCAAAAGTAGGAAGGCCTACTTATAAACAGAGAACAGTATAAAGGTTCCAGCAAAATGGAATTTAGAGATTAAATGAGTGCATAAAAGGAACTGAATTAATGAATAAATTTTCAATCATCAATTTCTAAACATGAGTTCATTTCTAATCCTGGGCCAGGAAAGTGGAAAGTTTACCATACTATACTGTTGAAATACTGAGGAACAACACCAGGAGCTTGGTAATCTTTTGAGAAGAAAATTTACGAATCATAAAATATGCTTTTTAGGTTTTTTTGCCAGCAGGTATAAAAATGCAGCAATGCACTAGAAAATCAATGCCTGTGAATCTTCTCGAATTGTGGAAAACTGCAGTAAAAATATTTTATTATGGTATGTCTGGAAAGTGAATGTAAACATACAGGGGCAAAATATCAATGGGATAAGGGTTATAAAAATATCATGTGTTACTAACAGTTACAGTCAACGAGATCCTACAGTTCTGAAACAGAGACAGGGACTAAATTCTGATGACTCACAGAGGTGAGGCAGGATAGAGAGATGAATCACTGTCAGCTCCTAAAGGATACAATGAGACATCTCCAAAACCAGCACACCCCCAGGCAGAACCCAGGAGGTGTGGGGAGAGGCTTGACACCCAATGCCTCAGTTCCGCTATGCTGTTGCAAGTAGCAATGCAGAGACCACCTGAATACAGGTGTCTTAGTGCCTGCATGCTCACAAACTGCTTACACATGTGTCTAGGGGCTTGTGGGTTTAAGAATGTGAGAGGCTGAAATCAGCTGTGTCTTAAAATATGTTCATCTTTCCTTTCTGTGAGGTTTTGCATTGACCTTCATTGCTACTGCAGTGCTGAAACATTATTTCCTTCAGTACAGTCTGGCAATTTTTATGTTTCCAGAGTCTATAAAAGATATGTATACTGCTATAAGCAATTCAACATTTGTTCATGTAATTACAACCTGTGATATTAAATGCTGTTTGTCAAAACACGAGGTCATCTTTAGTGCTAAAGTGTAAAATAAAACCAGCATTTTAAGGTCTGGATTCATTCCATCCTGACACAGAGTTCAGATGAATTGAAACCATTAGGAGACAGAATTAAATGCCTAATGGTATTTCTCAGTATCAGACTATATAGAACTAAATTTATATATATTCATATAGGAAAACAATTAAAATGCCTGAACATATATATTTAGAGCAATTTTAGATTCTTGAGATATTTGCATAGACCTGACATCGCTGACACGGAATCTATAGGAGTTCTGTGAGATTCCATCAGGAAGGATACCCTACAACATCTAAAATGCCTCTACACATCTAACTTTAAACATTTAAATGACTGCTCAGAGAACTTCCAGATATCCACAAAAAAAAAAAAATGTTCAGTGTCAGGTCGGAGTTCATGGGGCATCTGAGATATCCAGACAGAGTAGGTACAAGGTCTATAACTAGAGATGGCATTGACCATTGCAACACAAGACTTCTGTTACCATCAATCCAGCAGCTGACCTTTCTGTTTGAAAAAGCTGATTTGCCATGCAAAGTTACCAATCAATTATTTTTAACAAACACTGTGCACTTAAGTACATATGGAATGGTATCTAGTCCACAGGGTTCTTTGTTCTGTCTGCTTGTCTGGTTTCCTTTCCTTGAAAATAGCCCGGTTGTTATCTGGACTCAACAGTTCCTTAGTTTTTGTATGTTTTTGGCAGTAACAAGGATTCAAAAATCTTATTCTTATGGCAAACAGTAATTTGACAGAATCCATGGAAATACCCTAATGTCCCCTACCCATGATGTGTAATTATCGTGTGATGGACCAGCTGACTGCTGTCATAAACCCACTGTATTATTTTACAAACCTTTAGGGTATCTCGATGTGTATCTCAATGATTCATAATTAACATAATCTATAAAATGTCTACAGTCTTTTGTGGGAACAAGGACCACAAAGAGCTGTGCATTTTAAATTAATGAAATATGCAATATGCTTGCATATAAGTATATTGAGTACACATGGGGTTAGCAACGTATTAAAGTTAAATATGTTTAACATTGAGGCTTAGATATATGTTCTTTACAAAGTCTTAGCAAAGAGTTCAGTCTATGCAAAGAGGTCACTGTGCTTGTCAAAACATACTTGTTATCACTGACAAGAGTGCATCCTCTGGCTGTTTCTATACTTTGTTAGTGTTTTCTTTAATTGGTGTTCCATCCTCCTTCTCCCATATGCAAAGCTTCAACCAGTGAGTGCACCTGGCTGAAAGTTTTTTCTTCTTTATCCTGAAAACAAAATAGTTTACCAGATTGATATGGGAGATACTTGGAAATCCAGCAACTATACTGACAATGACAAAGATTTTTAAAACCCTTCTGCAAGGATAAAGACAGAAAGTTAATATTTTGATGTTAAGATATTAACAATCACCCAGTCATATCCTCTCCTAGAGAAAGAAAAGAGTAGGATAAGAATTTAATCATCAAATCAAGCATTAATTACAATTAGTGAAAATGTCAGAGCAATAGATGTATAAGCACTCAAGATAAGTACAGTGATAAAAAAGATGTTATCATATTTCTAGAGCAATAATAATTTTCCTCTCATGCTTTTACCTAGTGTTTTGGGGGTTTTTTTCTACATTTTAAAGTTTATGGATTTAGGTGTTGATGAGGCTTAAACTCATAAATATGCCCAATGAAGATTGCTGAGTGTATTAAAGACTGTTTTGTAACCTCAGTCTTTCAAACTCACATATTCTGCCTCTATAAATTTAAAAACATATCCTTTTTGCAAAGGAAAGCAGATGTTTCATTTTTAATATAATTCAACAGTTATTAATTAAAAGTAGATACAACCAAATTTTTCAAGTCGAAATGTATACTAAATTAGTAATGATCTGCAGTAACTTGAAATACATTCTTTCTTTTTCCTTTTTTTCATTTTAAATAGATATTCATAACCAAAGATGTTTTATTAGTAAACACAAATAATCGGCCTTTTCTCTAAAGCACATTATCTTTAAGATTAATACATGACTTGCAGTTATTGCCTTCTTTTCAGACTCTGACCGTATTTCAGGGCTATCCATTTAAAATGTACTTTTCATTAATTCCATCCACACTTTTTAGTCTGTCAGGTAGCTGTTAAATCTCCAGTGTATCAACACTTAGGTACTGCTTTACCTTTTGTTGTATATTTGTTTTCAAAATACATCCACGGGAATATTTCAAGTATGATTAACTGACAGCTTATGATGTACATACATATTTTTGCAGTGACCTGTGTTGAAATTGACAACATATGGTTCTCAGAAATTAAGCAATTTGGGAATTATTTCCTGTTTAGCAATGTCAATAAAAGGTACATCTCTATTAAAGCTAATTTTGGGAAGATGATGGAGGTCTGTCTGCATAACTAACCTGCTACCAAAAAATCCCCAAACCCAAACCCAAACCAACCAAACAAAAATAATTTATTAAGTAGCTCAATCCAAAATATTGTCAAGATATGAGCTAACAACTATGCATTGTAGGCAATCTGTGATCTATTGTTCAACATAATCCTCTGGCCCACTCTTTTAATAGCCTTGTAGACATATTCTAATGTCCTTTCTCCTGTTATTTACTGTAATGGTGGCAATTTCCATGCTGAGGCCAAGAACACATCCATCTGTGAACTATAACTTATATATGCCAATACTGCAGGATTCAAAACAGGCAAAGAAACAAAAAGTTCAGCATATGAGAGTCTGAGAGACTGAAAAGTGATATTTTACAGAAAGAGAGGTTTGCCTGGGGCTTTAAGAGATTTTATAGATGCATTGTACAAAAGAATATACACATGATGATTCTTGGAACTTCAAAGTGTTCAACTCCCACATATAATTTAAATGTCTGTGGAAGGTACCCTGTGTGAATGAGTTTCATCTCATACCATTTGAAAGACAGAATTAAACTTCACCTTTTGGTAACTGGCGGTATGTGCATTCATATAAACTAGGGGTGTGATTCATTTGCCAACACACAGGCATTCAATAACACTTGTGATGATGTTCAGCTGACTAAATGTAGAGCTGGGATTCAACTACCTAAACATATGTATACACATATGTATATTCCAGTGCTTCTGGAGAAGTGGGAAGCATTCTGAGTATAAATCCCCTCTTTGAAGTCACGAACAGGAGAACTGCTGGTCTGAACACAAGACTGTTGGCAACCTCAATGACAAAACAGGACAAGGTGGTAAGTGCATGCTTTAGAAGCAACAAGGTGACTGTGGCAGATGTGGGTGCACAGTGGCAAGCAGGCTGTGCCTGGACCTTTGGTCTAAAAGGCAGAGCAAGCTCTGAAGATGCAGGGGCCTTTAAAGCCATTTTTAATAGGGGTTGCATAAAAGAAAGTATAAACTAAGGAAAAAATTAAACCATCTTTTAAGCAAGTTGCTAAAGCAGTATAAAGTTCACCATTTTGTGGCTAATAGCAAAGTAAAAGCCTCCATCATACAGCATTTTAACATGATGGTGAAAAATGGGATGTGAAGGTATTTTATAATATGCATCAATTTTCACTACATTGATGAGCTATTAGAGTTCATGAAGAGATGAAACTTCAGCTTCCATAGAATGGTTGGAACCAGGCTTAAGGACATAAACTGTGTTAAATCTGCAAGGGTCTGTAAAAAGAGATGTGGAGATCAGTTTAAAATTACAGAATTTTCTTCTTTGAAGAAGAAAGGATACTGCATCAGACTGCTTAAAACAAGAGAAAGCTGAGAAATGTTACGAATAAATGCTTATGGATGGAATTTTCATAGTAGTGACATATATGTGCACTGCTTAATAAACTATGGTCCCAAAGCAATCGTGGGGACATTCAGCCATGACAAACTTCAAAAAATGAATCCTGACAAGTACAGAGTGTACAAATCAAGAATATCACTGTAAAAGGAAAGGAAGAAAGAAAGAGCTTCTGACTGGCAAAATGCCAGCATTCTCATTTTTACAGCATTCTCCTGAGAAAATTGTCTGCCCTAGGCCTGGATGGACATATGCTCTGCTGGGAGAATCTTTTAAAGAGAATCTCTTTTAAAAAAAAAAAAAAAAAAAAAGTGCAATCTAGATAGATAAGATATAAAAAACATAGGTAAGGTTAAATTATTTTTGTAACAGGCCTAATATAAATAAATATTACTTCTCTTTTCCCATGCAGTTGAGAAGTCTGTGGTAGAGTTAAAATGAAGCCCAGGACAATCTGAGCTCACCAGCTTTATCAGAAAGAAATAATAGCCCTGTGGGTATTCTTTTTGACCAATACAACAATATACATATACATACTTAATATTAATCTATAAACATATTTATACCTTTAAACAAAGTCCATGGGACCTGATGAGATACATCCATGGGTCCTGAAGGAACCGGCAGCTGAAGTTGCTAGGCCATTAGCCATCATATTTCAGAAGTCGTGGCAGTATGGCAAAGTTCCCACATATTGGAAAAGGGGAAACATAACCCCCATTTTTAAAAAGGGAAGCAAAGAAAAATGGGAACTATAGACCAGTCAGCCTCACCTTTGTCCCAGGTAAAATGATGGAGCAGATCCTCCTTATGTCTGTACTAAGGCACATGAAAAATAAAGAGGTGAACAGTGACAGCAAACTAAGGGCAAATTGTGCTTAATTTGGTGGCCTTCTACAACATAGTTACAACTCTGGTTGATATGTGAAGAGCAACTGACATAATCTACCTGGATTTGTGAAAAGCGTTTGAGAGATGGACCACCCAGTGGATAAGGAACTGGCTAGAAGGTCTCATCCAAAGATTTGTGATCAATGGCTTGATGTCCAGGTGGAGACCAGTGACAAATGGAGTTCCTCAGGGATCTGTTCTGGGTCCAGTGTTGTTGAACATCTTTGTCAGCAACATGGACAATAACATTGAGTGCATCCTCAGCAAGTTTGCCGACAACACCAAGTTGTGTGGTGTGGTATACTCACTTGAGGGAAGGGATGCCATCCAGAGGGACCTTGAGAGGCTTGAGAAATGGGCCAATGCAAACTGCATGTGGTTCAATAACGTCCTGCATCTGGGCTGGGCCAATTCCAGGCACAATAACAGACTGGGTACAGAGTGGGTAGAGTGTAGCCCTGACAAGAAGGACTTGAGGGTGTTGATTGATGAGAAGCTCAACATGAGTCAGCAGTGCACTCATAGGGCTCAGAAGGCCAACTGTATTCTAGGATGCATCAAGGGGAGTGTGACCAGCAGATCAAGAGGTCATTCTCCCCCTTTACTCTGCTCTTGTGACACACCACCTCGAATACTGCATCCAGTTCTGGTGTCCCCACCATAAGAGGGACATAGATGTGTTGGAACAAGTCAAGAGGAGGGCCACAAAGATGATCCAGGGGCTGGAGCACCTCTGCTATGAGGATAGGCAGAGGGAGCTGGGCTTGTTCAGCCTGGAGAGGAAGAGACTCCAGGGGGACCTGATAACTGCCTTCCAAGACTTGAAGGGATCCTACAGGAAAGCTGGAGAGGGAGTCTTCACAATATTGCCCAGCAGTAGGGAGGGGGAAATGCTTTTAAACTTAGAGAAAATAGGTTTAGATTGGATCTTAGGAAAAAGTTCTGTCCCCACAGGTCTTAAGTACTCCCCCTCAAAGCTATGTTTCTTCTTTTGTATCTTCTTTCTATCCTCCTCACTACATCCCACACACCTATGTGTTGTCAGCCATAGTCTAACAGGGTCCATTTTATAACCCTGAAATCAAGCCACATGGTGTGGCTTGGCCTCTCTACTTAGATGTTTTTTTTTTTTTCCTCTCAAAAAGCAAAGTAGTTTCAGCAGTACATCTCCATCCCATTTTATACCCTGAAGTTTGACAATGTGTTACATAGAGCAACTCTGCAACTCTGGACTGCAGGAATGATTAGTGACTGAGGACCAGTGGACACACTAACAGGTAATGGACTCATTAGTGCTTAATCCCGTGTCTTGTCTATGTTAATTTTCCTAGTGTAATCATAGCCTCAAGATGTAAAACTATTGCTGAGTACTACTGAGTCTAAGTGGCATGTGTGGTTAGCATTCACACTGTTTATGACTCTGGTCATAGATGTGTCTAGTAGAGAGTGAGTTGGATTTGTCTGGCAAGAGGGAATAAATTAATTCTTAATTCTAATTAAGGAAAATAAATGATACACCTCTTAAGTGTACTCTGGGCTCCCTCTTCCTCTTAGTAATATCATTTGGATAGCCCTATCTAAGAATATATTATACATTAGCTAAAGAAGAGTCTTCAAAAGAAAAAAATGACATCAACTTACACCCCCCCTCCTTAATTTCTACAGGTTAACAGTAGAAAAAAAAATTGTATCATGAAGAGCATGTTATCAATTGTATCTGAGTAATATGAGATAATCATAAGTGTAGGTAAGAATGTAACCAGCAAACCCCCCAGGTTTTATGAAAATACTAAAAGATTTTAACTAATGAACTCAGAAAATATTGAAGAAGAGTAGGAGTCAGGATGTTAGATTTTCCTCTATAGCAATGTATATGTCAGGAAGGAAAGAAGAGCTCATTCCACTTATAGAGATTCATGATTTGAGAAAATGAAAAATCAGAATGCTCAAACTGTAATTTAATCAGAAGATTAACCTTAATACCTCTCATTTTACAAAAAGGAGCTAAAAATTGTCTTATTTGATAAAGCTGAATGAAGTATTTGTCTTTATTTTTGTCCTCATACTTACAGATTGTTTCCTAAATGGAGTGAGGCATGCTTAGTGTCCTTTGGTTCATCTCAGTTTTAACCCATTTTGACGGAATTACTTGTTCATGGAGCAGTATAAAATATTAGAAAACAGATGGTGTGGGTTTCCTTGCCTTCACTTTCTAAACTTAACTGTTTAAAATTTGTAAAAGCTTTCTGAGAGACAAATAATTTGAAAAAGAAGACATAAAAGACTATTTCAATTCACTTGTTTTTTTTTAACAGCTTAAATTGGTCATTCTCTTTGTTCAGTAAGCTATTTAGCAGAAATTGGGAGTGAAGTGTTGTCATATTTCCTTGCAATACAACTACCATATTAAACTGCAAGAATTAAAATCTGTTACTCAAAACACTTCTGCGAAATGACTGCTGCTTTCAGCTTGATTTTATACATAAAACACACATGTAAACATATCTACACACATGTATGTTTATTTATTTTCTCATACACAAGAGAAATGCCTACAAAAGAGCCTGCAAAGTTTTGGAAGTCAAAGTACCTGATGGCATGGATGAAAAAATTCAAAGAAAATAACTTTACAATTTAACCACATTCCTAAGTGTGATGTATAAATCAGGAGCTCTAAGAAATTAACACCTTTCTTTTCTGAGTGTGAGGAAAACTATCTGAACTGTAGAGACATCAAATATTCTTAGAATATGTGTCAGTTATAAGTCACCATTGCCCTACTTTGCTCACATAATCAGAAGGCAATCACTCATGCTACTCTTTTCTTAATAATAGCCAGAATTTCAGTAATCAGTTCTAACAGAAGTTAGTTCCTCCAAAGGGAGCTAAAGGCAAAATGAGATGAACATCACATATCTTGGGGGATCACTCATTTTGATAAAAAGTCTCAAGCCATAAATATGAAGGGATGTTCAGTGAAATGATTCAGTAAAATGACTGCTGTGATCTAACTGTATTGAAATTAAGTTCATCTCCAGTACTTGGATATGCCACCTTAAGGTATTTTACCTATTATACACACACTTTCTTAAAGTTCTGCTTTATCTAACTGACCAGGTAGACCCTGGACAGTTATTATGAATTATTTGAGCAGTCTCTTCCTTTCCTTTTCAGAAAAAGGATTTATAGGATTTTTGAATATTACTACTGGGGTTTGAATTTAAATCAAATTTTTAAAAATAATTAGAAACCTCTTAAACTTAAGCATTTAGAATGTTTTGCCTAAGAATTTTAATTTTACTAATATTCAGATGTTTATTCTTCTGTGACATCACATTTAGTGCAATTGTTCCAAGACCAGAAACCATCAACATTTAAGGTCCCAAATAATGTTTTAAATGTGTTAGTCCAGCTCTATCCAAATATCCCTCAGGTTGCTGTAACCTGTCATATGTATTAGGATCTGTGTATCTGACGAGCAGTCTTGCTGAAAGGGGCCTGAGGTTCCTGGTGGACAATAAACTGCACATGAGTTGGCAGTGCACCACAGCAGCAACAAATCAAATCAGAACCTGGGAGGTTGAGACAACTGGTGCTCCAGGATTAATTTATTGTAGGAGAGGTTCGGTCCCAGCAGGTGGCTTGAGACTGGCACTCTTTATCTTTTCCTGCTAAGTCAGTGGTTTTTAAGGCCTGGTTATCACTGGACATTCTGCTCCCAGCATCAGCTGCAGAACTCCTTTGTTTCCACTCTCAGCATGTCCCACACTAAACTCCCCAGTTCTCAGGTCGGGGGAGGGAGTAAAACGGTTTGGTGGGTTGCTGAGACATCTCTTTAGTCCTGTCCACAAATCTTCTTTAACTCTTAGATGTTTCAAGCCAGACAACAGATATCCGGAGTGCCTAAGTACATCACTTATCTCTTGGATTGCTCGAGACAAGCACTAGACATCCTGAATGTCACAATCATCTATGCCATTACTTAGTTCTGATCTTTGCAACAAAAATGCAGAAAATGTGTATTGGTTTTTTACCATTACAGACTACACACATGTCCACTGGAATTCAGGGGTCCAAGCATGGAGCAACTATACACCATGCTGTATAAGGCTGAATCCTATGGCATAAAAAATTAAAATGTTTATATTAACAAAAACTTGATGAGTAAGTATACATCTCAAGAACAGATTTAGCAGGGAATGAGGGGACTTTAACCACTCTATGCCCTTTTAATGCCAGTCATTTCTCCACTCTGAGGAACTCCTGAAGGATACATATGTATGGTTCATTTTCTGGAATTTCTGCTTAAGTATATATGGCATTTTAAGGCTTGCTTAGAGCCACGGGAGTGGCTTATTATTTCCCTAAAATTTATCATCAGAAAAAAAAGCATCTCTTCTAACAATTTCTAAGAATCTGTCCTCAGTGCTCTAGGCACAGTTTTCATCAGGGTATCTGCATGTCCTCTACTGAGATTTAAAACCTCTGCTGGGATAGCAATTTCTAGATTCTCTGTGGAGACAGCAATTTTTAGTTTCATTTTGCCCATGTACTATAGAACTGTCTCAGTAGTACAGAAAATATTTAACATTCAGTGGTTGAGGGCAGACATCTTGCTACAATATTGAAATAAGTCATACATTTTGCAGTGTAAGTGAACACAATACAACCAAAGAAAAAGCCGTAACACTAGTCTAGTTTTCCTCCTGCTTACGTTTCTAGCGTTACTGGTCTTCTTTCTCAGAGACTGCATTTCTTCATGCAGTTTACATATGCTAAATACTTCCCTCAGCACTCACTGAATACAGCTGGTTTTTAAAACAGCCTCAGCATGAAGGGCTGGTAACACATCCTTTGGTAGCCAAATCTCTTCCCCCACATCTTCTGTCTGTGGCATACAGGAGTTTTCAGGTCTGATAGCCTCATTTTCAAGACAATAATCCTATAGAAACATCTCTAGTCCCAGTGCAGTTTACTCCCTCCTGTCTCTCCAGTTATTTTTGCTCTCGTTAGCTATCAGAAATACAGATAACTTTATGCTATTTATCCTGAACATCTAAAGAACATTTTTAGAAAAACTAAAGGAAACATAATATATAGTATCAACTTCTTATGAGAAGTTTATACCAAATGCTTTACAAAGTAGTCTAAACTGATGTTTAAAAATAATTCAAACAAACAAACAAAAAAGTCATAGAAAATTATTAGGAAAGGAGCAAAAACAAATTAAGAAAGTGCACTATTTCACTCCAAGTCCACATGTACTTCAAAGTTAAATATCGTATTTGGTTATTGTTCTTCTGTTCTCAAATAGGATTTAACAGATAGAGAAGGCAGAAACAGTCCCTGCTAGGTGCAAGAATGTTACAGAATTATTTCCATTAAAGTATCAATGAATACATTATGTCTCTTCAGTCTGGAAGAGAGACAACTGACTGGGAAGATGATCAGAATTTTTAAATTATAAATGGCTTGGAGAGGCTGGATGGGGAAAGTTTGTTTATTGCTTGCAGTACAGGAATATGAATATGATCTGGGATGCTGTGTTAGAACACATAAGAGGAGACATTTCCTTACATAATTGTGAATAGATACCTATTTTCCATAGGGAACAGGCACAGCCTTCCATATGATGTTTTGGATATAAAAGTTTTACATGGGTTCAAAAGGTTCTTGAATTTAATGATGTAGGAAAATACATCATTTGGCTTCTGCTGTTTCTGAACCACAGAAAACTGTTCCAAGGCTGTCAGAGTATACAGGTATGGAAATCTTTAGAAGACTGCCTTGATCTTACACTCCTCAGGTGTCACTGCTAACCTGTGTCAGAAATGGGATATGGACATAGGTCTTTTAGTGTGATGTGGAAAAAATATTTTTCTCTGTTTTTATTCAAAGGGTAAGCAGATCATATCGCAGGTACATCTAATATTTTTTTGCTAAAACTATAGTTAAAAGCTAAGGTCATTATATGTAGAATTTTACATTACCTGTAAACATTACATTAAAATTCTACATTATAAGTAGAATTTTACTTCCCTGAAGTGGCTAAGAACTGTATAGAAACATTAAACCTATTTACTTTAACATATTTCATGTTTCTTTTTTAGGTCTTGTTTTTTAAATGTGTATCATAAGACTTTTTTCTCCTCTGATTTTGTCTCTATAATTTGCAGACATTTGTCAATGTCACATAAACTGCACAGTAATGTATTGAAATGTTAAATGTTCCATATTTAAAATGTTAAGTGTGTCCATGAAATTGTATTATCTTATTTCCTGGAGATGAATAAAAATAAATAACTGAAAAACTATCTTCCTAGGAAATTCTTACTTGTTTTACTTTTTTCACATTTATAGTTTTGCCAGTAGCAGTTCATACTCAGACAGGCAGAGACAAAATCTAAAAATAACCTGTCTGTGAACATGCTTAGATTATCATAGGTCAAAACAGTTATGAGGCTTGATGCAGAGAAAAGAAACAAAATACAAAGCCCACAGACATTCATGTTAAGCTTTGTCTATGTGTATAGTCTAAAGTACTTACACAGAAGAGAGAAACAGGGATTTAAGTATTTACAGAAGCAGCATTATAGTGCATCCTACTCCATAAATATTTGTTTACATAGCTAAGAAAAATAAATTAAAAATTAAAAGAAAGAAAATATAGTTCCATCCACATATGAAAATTATAAGAAATTGTGACCTCCGCCCCCCAAAACAAAAGTAAAGAGTCGTTTAAAACATA
>JANHGN010018882.1:82021-96263 GCA_024605025.1 Megaceryle maxima | reverse complement strand
GAAAGAAAGAAAGAAAGAAAGAAAGAAAGAAAGAAAGAAAGAAAGAAAGAAAGAAAGAAAGAAAGAAAGAAAGATGTCTTAAATTGGATATGTCTTAAATTTTACCAACAGATAAATAATTACTTGTGGAATCATAGCCTGCCTTTGTGGAAATTTGCCCTCAACTTGTGAGTTCTGTTATACCTTGGAGTAATCCAAATGTATTGCAATTAGTACATCTGGAGTAATTCCTACTCAGAATGAACAAGAAAAAAGGCAACAAGCAACATCTGTTCTACATGAAAGATTTTTCTGATGCTACTCTATCTTTAGGACATTATAAATGAACATATTTTACATGCTTGTAGTATATATTATTGCTAGTATTACTCTAAAAAAGACTAGAAAAAGATTGCATCTTAAATAAAATGATATTAACTTAATTCAGCACTAACAATATTCCAGTCTTCCTAGTTTCAAGCTTTTTTCATTATATTTCCCCGGAAAGCTCAGGTTATTTTATTTTGAAGGCTGTTCTCTCCACGTGTACAGAATTCACTGCTCCACTGACTTAAACATTTCAAAAATGTAACTTTAATTATCACTGAAGATAAAAACTCTTAAACCCATTTAGGCATAAAGTGTGACTGATCTAAATCAAAGGTAATGAAGAGAAAATTTGATACTTATATCATTAAAAGTCAGGTGTCATTTAAAGTGCCTGAAATCTAGGGAGTGTTCTAATTTTAATATTTATGTAAAAATTACGGTGCAATGAATTAATTTTGTATTTAAATAGTATCGTAGTAATTGACAGGAAATTTTAGTGTCTCTTGTAACCAAAATGTTATATCAACATTTTGGTAAAAAAGGGATTATATTGTACTGTGAAGCTGTGAGGGACTCCAAGGGTGAATAATGGTAAAAAGTTGAGAATGAATACATAAGCCTCTTCAACTGAGAAGTTATATTGTCTTTACTGTACATTTGTGAAAATTGGTTCTAACTTGGGTTCTAACCAAGTATTCTTTGCCATTTCCTGATGTTTGCCAGCTGTATTTCAGGGATTTATGACTGATTACCTGTTTATCACAATAAATGAACTAGTCTCTAGGCTGTGCCATGAATAGTAGCTATAATATTTCTTATGTGACAGTACTGTACCAAGGAGAGAACATAAAATTTATAAAGACATGATGGAATCACCTGTTTGAGTGGATCAATAAAACAGCAAATGAACTGCCTTGGACAACAACAGGATGTTAAACTACTTGCAATATATTGTTTGCAGATTGCTGGTCTTTATGACATAAAATGTGGCTGGTTTATATTAGCATATTTTAAGGGAGGTAGACAGTTCTTAGACAGAAGCCTCTGAAGATTCCTAACATCTGTAATAGAATATTAGTTGCACAATAATCATATCCTATACCAAACGAAAAAGCATAATAGAAGTAGAGAATTGTATTTTAACAGGCTTTGACATAAACAAATTGGAAACTGTTTTGCCATGGAGAAGCTCAAGTTGCACAATACCAATCAGTTTGGATTTAGGCACTTAATATCGGACTTCTATGGTACAGATGCCTGTATATGAGGCATTCAAGACTCTTCATAATTAATGGGGGGTATGAGCATTTTTTGGTTTCAATGTGTCTTATGTATTTTAGGCATTTATGTTACAAAAAGATGTTTCATTCAGTCCACTGACTACAAGTACAGCCTACATGTATGTAAGGGCTTATATAAGAAAGTGTGTCAGATAAACCTCAGTCAGAGATTTTTTTAAGATGACTTCTGTGGGAGTGATAGGTTGTTCCCCAAGAACTCAAAAGTACTCCCTGCTCCTCCAGTAGCCTATACAAAAGCTAAGTCTGCCTTAATCCTCAGGTCCAATCCCCATATAATAAATGATAGCAGGAATAAAATAAGTGAAGCAGTTATCCTGAGATGAAAAACAAAGTAGTGAGAAGATCACCAGAAACTTATTTAAAAAAAAATTAAAACATCTATGGACTGAAATAAAATCTAACCATCAGTTACTTCTTCAGGTGTCAAGACCATTACCATAAAACTGAAGAACAGTTAGATCAAGCTACTATGTACCACAGACACATCCAAGTTACCTCAGAGAGATAATCTTAGCGGTGTTGGCATGAGCAAGACCTTAATATTTCATGTATGGAAAATTAATTACTTTGGGGACTTTTTTTATTGAGTAGCAGAGACTGACACACAGGCATTTTCTAGGATGCAGATATGATGGATTTTTCCCCGTGAATGAAAATGTAAATCAAAAAAATCCTTAAGTGAATGATTATGAAATAGGAAAGAAAAAAAAAGTCAGTGTTCAGCATGCAAAGTCTGATTTCACATGAGAAAAAAAAAAAAAAAGGAGAGGAGGGAATGACACTACACATAGGTTTTTACACATAGGATGAAAAAATGAAAGACAATATTTGGGAGATATACAAAATATTTTGGTTGCATAATAGTTCAGCAGCATGGAAAACATAACAATGCAAAAAATCTGCACCCAGGCAAGTTCTCCTGCCCCAGTGTGGTGGCTGCTGCCAGCTCTCCATCCCTTTGTGCAGACAGTAAACAGAGAGCTTATTCCCATGGGCTTGCCATTGTTCTTGGATGCATCAAGGAGCTTCCAACTCGCTACCCTCAGCTCAGTGGCCAAATTACTGGAGTTACTCCACCTATTATGGTCTCTCTGACCCTGGTCAGGTCTTTGTTTAATGTAATGCACCTTTTATCAGATAACCTGACAAAAGCTATGGAACATTTATTCAGTATAACTTAGACACAATTGCGTAAACCAAGATGGGGAGAAAATCAGCTGGGTTGATAATAAACTGTTAACAAGAGGTATGCAGGTAGGTTGCAGAGCTGATAGCTGTGGCTTTTGCTGCTGCAGGGAAAAAAAGGGGAAGGGAGACCACAGGCAGGAGGAAACGGTTGAGGAGATGCAAAATACATATACAGACCAAGAATGCACTAAAAATTGAACATCTGTAATAATGTGTAGCATCAGTATTTTGAGTTATAAAATACAGTAAGATATTTATATTCTGAAATATACTAAAGATCAAAACAAAAATGTGTAGAATTTAAAGACTTTAGAGTACATTACAGGTCTGAAATATCCTAATAACCTCAAGGTTTATGCTTCTAGGAGAGTTTCTTTCTTCTTATAGGAGGTAAATGTAAAAAGGCGCTAAATAATTTAATGCTTGAGTAAATAATTTCATGAGCAGGTATATTATCTGATTAATGAGGAGGAAGGCAGAGAGAAACATTTTTTTTTTCTTATGTAAATTATGAGAAGAATTAAACAGATAAATATTTCATAGTATTCACATATGACATTTTACAGAGAATCATCTTAAAGACAAAAGACATAAAGTGGGGTTTTATGTTATGTGCATGTTATATGGTGTTAAAACTTCTTCTACAGTATTAGCTTTGTTTCCTTTATTTTCTCCCCTCACATGATGCACTATATTCTTCTCTCACAGACACTTTGGTTGTTTTGGTTATGATAGCAGTTAAAATAAAATGAAATAGATGTCTTTGAACCCGTGGAATACACTGAAATAGAAGCAGTGCCTGGGGATACATCAACTTACATTATTATCTTGATTTTTTTTTTTTTTAATTTATTGTCTTTCTTTCTGTTCTATTATGCAAACATACTTTTAAGTGAACCATAATTATGAATAGCATATTAAGAATCCATGTAACCATGTTTATGCAAAAAGGCACTGTTTGATGTGTAAGATAGGCAAGCAAGAAATAATAATCTGCTTAGAAAAAGGAATACTTTATGAACCATTTTTATATGTTTTAAATTAATAAGGATCTCTGCAGCAGCAAATTGCTAATAAACATGACATTATATGAAAAAAAAAAGAAAAAGTGTTTTCTTTTAGGAATTCTGTCAGTGAGAAGAAAATTTCAAATATCATCTGTTTCAAAACCATAGGCAAGATTATTTTTGTTTGCTCAGTGTCTTTGTTGCCAATAAAAATTAATGATCAACAACATCTTAATCAAAAAAATTAAAATGATGCATAGGTATTATTTTCTACTGTAGGTGCAGGAAATTAATAATGTCTAATTTAAGAGTTTTCAGGGTAATGACTTATGTATACCTTTGTAACTTTCTGTAGGGAAGCCTAATAAAATTGTTAGTGTTTACCTGCAATTTATTTTGTACATGAAAGATTGAAATTTTGCAACACATGAAATAACTTATTTTAATGTGGCAAGCCAAACACTGACATGACAAGTGCCATATTTTCTTATTCGTAACTGTGCCTGAATTTTCAGGTGTTGACAAGTAAAAATGTTGCCATCAGGAAACCCATAAATCTGTTTTATTACTCAAACCCACAATAATTTAATCCTAAACCCTTGATTTTTACTGTCCAGATAAAGTTAAGTTAGAAGGCCAAGGTTAGAATGATAAACTGAATTATAAAGTTACATTGATAAGATACTTTGAAATCACACTATAAAAATCCTTATTCTCTTGTTTTTACACTATCGTGCCAAATTTGTTATGATTATTTTATAGTGATGCTCCTATTCACCAGTTTCAATAACACAGAGGTTCTGAAAAGTAAAAAAAAAATCTGAATATAACTCTTAATCTGAAGTACTGAAAACTCTCAGCCAAATCAACATGGATCACTTGGACTTGATGTGCAGAATCAAACTCTACAACCCGAGATAGGTGATAAAGTAGAAATGTTTATTACGGCGCCGGGCACAAGGGGGAACATGCCTCCTAACTTGTGTGCCCTACTTCAAAGCAAGCAATTATTTATAATGAGAAACATGCATATTCATTGGCAAAGGAGGGGTTATTGCAATTAATTCCAGGAATAGGTGTGGTTATTACGATTATTTCTGGGAACTCATTATCATAAGTCTCCTCCCATTGACGCCTGCACACTGCTGTCTGGTGGTCATGGGCCAGGGTCTTCTGAAGGAAGGCCCAGTCTTCCTCACAATGTATCTTTATCTTTGGCTCAGAATGCAAGGTTGTTCTGAGCCAGAAACTGCAGAACTGGCATGATGTAGCTTATCTCTGGAGGCTCTGTTCCCGCTTAGCTCATAGTTAGTCCTTCTTATCTATACAAACCAAGGTTGCTCAAAACAGTCTATCAGGGCTCGTTCCTCCTATCCATACAAAACAAGCCACAGCTGCAAAATTAAAAGACTACAACACAACGTTTATGTCTCAGACTACTGCATCATACTTAAGGACTAGTAGTACTGAACTAGTAACTTCAGGAAGCTCTTGTCAAAGTATCACCCCAGTAATTCATGATCAATAGCCCATAATCAGGTAAAGATACTTGGTGGCAGCCCAGACATAGAAATGGTAAACTTGTATCTCAAGACAGAGACAGAAAATAAGATTTTCTGCCTGTCAAAAATTATGGAGTCATTCATAGCATAAACATAGGTAGTCAACAAACACATGCATATAGATTTGATGTTATCCAATCACATTCAGGTATGATAGTTATGGGAGGTGGGGGGATGGAAAGTAATTAAAAAAATCTGCCTTATATCCACTTTCTCAACATATTTTGACAGTGTTAGCTTTGATTCCAGGCACCAGGATAAAATCATACGTCTTCCTTGAAAGTCTCACTGAAGTCACGCATCTTCAAATTCCTTCCCACTATCCATTCTTGAGTCACTTTGCTGTCCTTCACTTACTCATCTTGTTTTCACTTTTTTCTCTATTGCTTAGAAAATCCACAAAGGAGCTCTTAAATCTTCATTATATTGAGTACTTTCACATTTGAGTTCATCTTTATCCGTTCAATTGAAATATCTAATAACTTGTGCAAAATGAAGGATGTACTATGAATGCTTTTTCTACTTGTATCATGAGTCTTTCCCACTTCAGTTTCATATTCTCACTTTCGATTTGCAATTGTTTATATTATTCTTTTTTCTCTATTCATCATGTTAATATTTCTTTAATACCAACCTCCATTCACATAGCCTTTTCCTGATTTTTTTCCTCTAATTTTTTTTTCTGTTTATAGAACATCTTACCATCATTTCTCCTTAAAATTTTCCAAATTTTATCCTTCATTCAGCAGCTACCCTCCCCATTTCCTCAAATTCCTCTCCTTTTACTTCCTCATTACTTTCTTTTTCTGTCAATTTTTCTTTTGCATTTTTTTAATATGAAAATGTTTTTAATTATTCTGTATTTCCCAACCAACCATTTCCTTATCCTTTTTATTTCATATTTGTATCTGTGTCTCTGGGGATTGCCTTCATCATCTAGGGATTTATTTTGCTTTTAAGGGAAAAGAACATATAGATAATGGCTTCACCATAAAATCTTTTTTTTTTTTTTTTTTTCCTGTATAATATCTTCATGTTCATGTCATGTTCAAGTTCTCCACCACATCATCATCTCTCCTTTTATTTTCCTCCCAGCACACTAATTATCATCTGTTACAAATGTAAATCAAGATTACAGCACTGAAGTATACTTAACGTGTTGCATATACATGATGCTCACTCCTACAATTAGTCTTGTATGCAGCATTTCAAACATGATCTTGGCATTTTAAGGAATCTTCTTCAATAGGTTCCATAGAATCCAGTGAGGAAATGAAATTAGAAAATGAACTAGGAAATGAACAACTAGAGAAAAAGTAAACCTCTCTTATTCTTTGTAACGAGGACATTCAGAATATTATTGTCTCCCTCACTAGCTATGTGGCATGCTGAGAGCTGGAAGAGAGAGCTGTTGTATAAAAATGTCACATTTCTTCACAGGAAGCCTAAAAAACCTGTTGGCTTTCTCATACCCTTAAGAATAGAGCAATTAACTTGAATCTTTATAGTCAAAAGTGCAAAGCTTTCCCTAACATGCTTTAAACAGAATTTCTCATCTCAATGTCTTTCAGGGCCTGTAAAATACATCCCTTGACATTACTGCGGAGTTTCTGCCATCTTGTCTACTGATTCCAGAGTCAGCAGGATCAGTTTTCAAAAACAGTCATGTATGTTTAGTTAAGGACCATTTTTTTATTTCACTGTTAAAAATGTATTTAATTGTGTCTTGAAAAGAATCAGTGTCCTTGAGAATACTAATTAACAAACAGCTTTGAGAAATGTGAAACAGTATGTTAAATTACTCTGTAATATATATGTTTTTAATATTTCTATATTAGTGGCCCTATTTTTTTCTTTGTTTTTAGTCTGTTTTCTTTTTTTTTTTTTTTTGTTGAACCATTTATTATGATTTACTGAAAGATTATTTCACAGTACATCATCTTTGAAATATGTGCACAAATTATGACAGGGTCTCACCATTTTGATATACAGAGGATAATGCACTTATGGTGATTCACGTCAAAAAAAAAAAAAGGATGGGTCTAAGATCTGACTTTATTGGAATGGTCTGTCCCAGACTTTTTGCCTGGCCTTGAACAAATCTTGGTGAACTCCATGGTAGTGCCAGTTAATGTGATAAATCCACACAACTCATCACAGCTCAGATTCACTGTCTCAGCCACTGAATCATGAAAGCCTTATGTTTGCTAAACCTGAGTTAATAACTGTTACTTTAAAGAAGGTTTATGAAAAGACTCTCTCTGGAGAGTCTTTTCATAAATATATAAGCCAAACTTTGCTTTTTTTCCACGCCATCTAGTCAGTCAGTCACACTGGCATAGGTGAAGTCTGCATTGTTATCCATACCCATAGTGCAGTCATGAATATGGTGTCTCTGATCAAAATACAGAGGAATATGAAACCTTCTATAGTGCAAAATGAAAGGTTAGCTAATTCACTGGTTAGCGCATCCACTGTCTGGCTAGGAATTTACACAACAGGGCAGACCCTAAGTAGTCCTCTTCCCTTTTTTTTCTTGAGCTCTCAACTACCTGAAGTTTCAGGATGCCACACACCCCTCTCCTCGCTTTTGTGAGCTACTGCCATGAAGTGAAGGGTCACTTACAGATCAGAGAACCTAGGAATTTGTCCTTTCTTAGTGAAGTGGTTTCAAAGTCACAGGACTAACTTTTTGACAGAACACTATAATCAGCTGTCTGAAAGAGAATTCATACCAGAGGGATGTCCCAGCTCCCCACTGAGGTATCCATGTACAACACTCAGGTAGTCAGGTAGAGGAAGGTTTTTTTTTTCTGTGTAACCTGGAAAGGGAAACATGTAGTGGACATCTTTAGGTACCTTCTTCCAGGACTACATTTTAGCCATGCTGTTTTAAAGGTTAAATACACAAATAGCCTGGACAGCAGAATAAGAGAAGTGTTGTACTCTTAGAGGAGATACTTTATCTTGAAAAGGGAAAAAAACCCAAAAAAACCAACAAAAAAAAAACCCCAACCAACCAAAAAAAAAAAAAAAAAAAAACCAAAAAGGGAAAAAAAACCCCAAAAAACTTCCTTATATTATACATCACTGGCAAACCTTAATTTAATTAAGACTCAGTTGTTTTTTTGAGGATAGGGTCATGGTTCCTGGCAGACTGTTCCTGAAGTACTCACTGTATATAATGTGGGTGTGAGTCTTCACAAGAATAATCAGCTCTATTAATTAAAATTCATTATTGCAGATACACTTAATTTAAAATCCCTTAGAAAATTATGCACAGTTGGTTCATCTCCACAGATTTCTAAGAACTTTGTTGTTACACAGCTGCTACAATTTTTATTTCTATTCAGTGATTTCTTTCATAATAGACTCCAGCTTTTAAAACAGTTTGGTAAAACTATAAATTTTAAGAGGACTGTAGCCCTCATAAAAAGGCAGCAATAATAAAGAAAATTTATGTGAATTATGTTCTGTCACACAGATGATAAAAAGGAATTAAAACCAAGTGCTTCATTGGTTACTAATTTTATCCCAAAATCACCACTATACATTCTGGAAAGTAAGCAGCTGACACTCTAAATAAATCAGTACCATTATACAATTAGTATTTTTACACCTTTGCATATGAAGTAAATTAGTAAACTTATTATTATGTAATTTAAGACATTGAGAAATAGAAGCCAAAGCATGTAGAAGGGTCCTAGAGTAAAGCTTAAGATTCTGTCTCACAAATGAACATTTGGTCTTGTAGAGGTTTTCCTTCTGGCACGCCAAATGCCAAGACCCCTTTGTCATGGAGGCACCCAGAAAACAGACAGCAGTAGTTACTCAAAATGTTGATTTATTGTAATCAAAATCACTCGGCACTCCTTCTGACAAAATTAAAGTCTGGATGTCAGTCATAAAGGGAGAACCTCCCACACAAGGATGCCCAGAAAGGTTTCACTCACCCAAAGGGATGAGGTCTTACTCAAGGATATGTCCAAAGAAATATTCACTCACTGAAGTCGGAGTGAGGCTTACCCAATCTGAGGAGGCTTACTCAATCCATAGTAGTATCCTTGGCTTCTGTACCATGTCTCCAAGGGGAGGGGCTGCCTGAAAGCTTGCTCTGAGGACAGGTAGCTCAAAAATCAGCTCTCTGGCAGGGGTCCATGTATACCCTAGTTGAGAGTGCAGTGTAGTCATTCTAATGAGTAGGAGCACCATAAAGGTAGGCTTACGACCTGGTCCCTGAGATGTCAGTTAATTTCCTTGAGAAGTTGTTTAATGGCTGTGAGGCATGGAAGTGATCTTCATCAGGTCTCTGACAAACCCTGGTTTTTGTCAGCTTTCTGTCAGGAAGCTGAACATGTCACACTCTTCAATATTTATGAGTCTTGGAGCATCTTATGAGAGGAACTTGTCATGTCTGCATTGACAGATCTGGAAGAGCTTCAAACTCCTAAATCCTGATGGGTGCCAAGTCTTGACTTTTCATCAGTGTGACAGCCAGGCATGCAGCAGCCCTGTGTCTCAGGTCTGGTGCCACAGGAAAGGAATCTCATCAATCTCATGGTACCCTACAGTCAAGGTCCAGGATTAGGTAAACTGCCCCTACAAGTTCAGAACTGCACCTGCAGCAGACATTCTTCACAGTCAGCAGCTTCCTTGCCTCCTGGCTTATTTTCTCACCAGATCAGTATAAGCGTCTAGGGAAGCTGTGAAACATCTTACCAAGAGAAATGGCAACTTCTGCATGTGATTTAAAGCTGGCCTAGAAGAATTAATGGAAAATATACGTAATGAAAGGTAACAATCCTACATTTAAAAAAGTTTGGTCTAGACATTATAACAGGTCTTTCCTATCTCTTACCTCTATGATCCTGAGAAATGGGATAAAAAATTCATAGTGTTTTCCTCCCTAAACTGTAAAAATGGCTGAATTCTTTCATGTTCTTTACTAAAGATGTGCCTTCGTAATGGTAAATAACATCACCTAGATACTATATTTTAAATTACATTAATATTTGACTTTTTCATGAAGGAACACATAATTTTCTCTGTATATTAAGAATTTTGCAGACCTTCCTTCTGGAATATTCATGGTAATATATATTACATTGCTTAAAGACATATTGCTTTCACATTTAATGAATCTGCAAATGCAATGTGATGTTTAAAAAATACAGCAGATGTGTTTTTTCTTAATACATTGTATTTTACAACTGATCACTGACATAACCACTTAGTTTTTAGAGGCATTTGTCTCCTATCAAATAAATGATGATTGACAAAACAGTTTTCATTACACTAAGATGAAACCACATATACTGCATTTTTAGCAACTGAAGTGTGCATTTAACTGGAAGGCATACAGGATTTAAATCCAAATCTCTCTAGCTATGTGCTCACCAAAATTACTGCTTTATATGCTTCTTCTTTACAAAATGAGGGCTTTTTTTTTTTTTTTTTAATATACTTTGTTTTTCCTGTTGTTTAAATTAGAGTGATTTCAAATTAGATCAAACACTGTAGAAGAAGAGCAGGCTCAAGACCATCTAAGGAGCTTGAAGGTGTACAAGTCCATGGGACCTGATGAGATGCATCTGCAGGTCCTGAGGAAACTGATGAATGAAGTTGATAAGCCACTTTCCATCATATTTAAGAAGTCTTGGCATTCTGGTAAAGTTCCCATTGACTGGAAAGGGGGAAACAAGCCCCATTTTTAAAAACGGAAAAAGGAAGACACAGGGAGCTACAGGCCAGTCAGTGTCATCTCTGTGCCCAGCAAGATTGTGGAGCAGATCATCCTAAAGGTTCTGCTAGGGCACATGGAAATTAAGGGGGTGATTGATGACAGTCAACATGGCTTCACTAAGGACAAATTATACCTGACAAATCTGGTGACCTTCAACAATGGGATTACTGCATTTGTGGATAAAGGAAGAACAACTGACATCATCGACCTGGACTTCTGCAAAGCATTTGACATTGTCCTTCATAACATCCTTGTCTCTAAATTGGAAGGACATGGATATGAGACATGGACCACTCTGTGGATGGGGATTTGGCTGGATGGTCACGAAGTGTTGCAGTCAACAGCTTTATGTCTGAGTGGAGACCATTCCTCAGAGGTCAGTATTGGGACAGGTGCTGATTAACATCTTTGTCGGTGACAAGAACAGTGGGATTGAGTGCACCCTCAGCAAGTTTGCAGAGTACACCAAGGTAAGTGATGTGGTTGATACTCTAGAGGGAAGAAAGGCCATCCAGAGGGCCTTTGACAGGCTTGAGAGGTGGGTCCATGCAAACCTCATGAAGTTTGAAAAGGCCAAATGTAAGGTCCTGTATCTGAGCTGGGGCAATCCTAAACATGATTACAGTCTGGGCAATGAGTGGACTGAGAACGATCCTGAAGCAAAGGAGTTGGAGGCACTGGCAGATGAAAAACTGAATATGAGAAGTGATGTGCACTTGCATCCCAGAAAGCAAATCACATCCTGGGCTTCATCAAAAGCATAGCCAGCAGGTTGAGGGAGGTGATTCTGCTTCTCTACACTGGTCTCATGAGAACCCACCTGGAGTACTGAATTTAGCTCTGGGGGCCTCAACATAAGAAGGACATGGACCTGTTGGAGTGAGTCTAGAGGGCCACAAAGATGCTCAGAGGCCTGGAGCACCTCTCCTTTGAGGACAGACTGAGACACTTGGCATTGTTTACCTGAAGAAATGAAGGCTCTGGGGAAACCTTATAGCAGCCTTCCAGTGTCTGAAATGAGCCTACAAGAAAGCTGTTGGGGGACTTTTGACCAGGGCAGATAGTGATAGGACAGAAGTAGAGGCTTTAAAGAGGGTAGATTTAGGAAGAAGTTCTTCACCATGAGGGTGGTGGGGCACTGAAACAGGTTACCCAGAGAACTTGTGGATGCCCCCTCCCTGTAAGTGTTCAAGAACAGGTTGGATGGAGGTTTTGAGCAACCTGGTCTAGTGGAAGGTGTCCTAACCCATGGCAGGAGAGTTTAAACTAAATGATCTGTAAGATCCAACACAAACCATTCCATGATTCCGTGATTCTATGGTTCTATGATTCTATGAAGAAGAAATCCATTTCTCTCTCCCTCCTAATTTGCCTTGCAAATGACACAACAAATCCTAAAGACATCAGGTGAAGTTAATGGTCATTATTGATATTAATTTAAGTAACAACAGAAACATTGCACTGTTGAGTATGTGATGTGCCTCTTGAGTGGACATATTAGAAGGCATGAAGCAAAAAGGTTAACCTTTCTAAAGGAAATGGATTATTAATACCTTGTCAAACCTCTGGTATTTCTATCTTTGCTAGTATACTACAAGCCAGAAAAGTATATTGTGAATAAATGTGTGAAACTATATTCCAAATTTTGTACAATGAATGTGACTGTTTGACAAGAAAGAGATAATACAGTGAGCAGTCATAATCTTGGAAACAAGGGAAGATAGCTTCACAGTACATAACTTTGGAAGTATAATGTTTTGTGCAGCAGCTGAGAAGAATTACTTATGACACACCACTTACTGCTTTAGCATCACTCTTAACAACCCTATGATAACTGGACAACCAGTAACAAAAAAGAACTAAGTTTTGAATTTACATTCAAGAAGATAAAAAAATTCTTACAATAAAACCCTATTATTTTTATAGAAATTGCAATATTTCCTATTGAAAGGATTTGAAATAAAATCTAGAATTTTAATTCCAAACCAAGCCAAGCCTTAAAAGCAAAGTCTGCCATGTCCTTCCATTACAATAAACACCTGTGTAGGAGGTAGGAAAAACAACAAACTTCCCTCCTCCTTATCCCTGATTTTCAGGTTTTGTTGATATGCCCTGGCTATGGTATGGAAAATACTCCGTCTCTGCTTGAATATATGACTGCACTTGCTCTGCCTTTGACAAGAGAAAGTAAGCTCCTTTCTTTCTTCCATGCATTCTGGTTAGAAATAGATATGTTATTGACCTCAAATGTCTCTAAGTAGAAGGTTACTCTCAAAACAAGTTAGAGAGTATACTTTGATAACTGAAGGTTAAGTCATTCTTCATGCTTATTTGTTTCAAACCCAATTTGGGATGTCTACTGATGAAAACTTACTAATTCTTTAAGACCTCTTAAAGTCTCTGTGACAGCAGCTACTCGTAAGAGCCAAACTTTAATGATAGGATATTCATATTCTACTAATCACTAATTGAACACTTGTTGGCAGTCTGAACACAGTGGCCACATTTTCTTCCCACCATTAGTGTCTTTAGCATTGGCAGAAAAAAAAAAATATAGTTTTCACAAGCAGATGATATAGGGTAGTGGGAAAATGTGGAAGGTATCTTTTGGAGATAATAAAATTTACTTTACAAAGACAATCATTGAAGAATGCCACTTACTGATCTAGTCACTCTTTGTGACATTCATTTCTGTTTATGGAAAACTATGTTATGGAAGATTGCAACATATTAAAGTTTTTTAGGTTCTGAGCAGTACATGTGTAAGTCTACTTCTTATCTTTTTATGCCTAGAGCATCCATTGATAGGAATATTTTCAATTCCATCTATCTAAAGGCAAATTGTACAGAATGCATTTGCAAAACAATATGATGTATAAAATGTGGACAATATTTTGTGCTGTATCAAATCATATTTCTTCAGTTGCATATTAAATTAATTTACCAACCATCTGAGAGCATGATCTTATGCAGCATATAAGGCAATGAATAATACTTGGAGTAGAAATTTATTGAGTATTTTTTATATTTTTGGTGTAGTTATTTTTTTTTCCCTAAACATTTCCATCTTGTAAGCAACAGTATTACATAAAAAAAAAAAACCAAACCAAAAAAAAAAAAAAAAAAAAAAAA
>JANHGN010018882.1:47021-57850 GCA_024605025.1 Megaceryle maxima | reverse complement strand
GGGGCCCAGTCTGGGACTCCCCTGGTGCTTGCTCCACAGCATCAGTGGTGACAGTGGTGTAGTTACCATCAGGGGGGTTGGGTTCAAAACTGGTTTTGTATATATTTGTATATATTCTATTTTTATTATTATTATTTTCATTTTCATTAAAGCTGTTCCAGTTTCGTTTTTTAATGGCTGTCTCTCTCCCTTATTCCCTTTCTTTTCCCCTTTGTGGAGGGAGGGAGGTTAACAAAGTGTGTCTGTTACAGGTCTAAGGGGCCTCCCTGACCTTAAACCATGAGAAACATCATGTTTTCACAGGCAGTGTCAGTTTCTAGCAGTGTTAAAACCCCATGTTTATAGTTACCAGCAAGGATTGGTGTGCAGACCAAGGCCACTGCTGGATCTTGTGTACAACGTTGCAGGGTGCAGAAATTGAAAGGCTGCACCTGCAGGGAGGAGTAGACAGGACAGGTGTCGCTAAACTGAACAATGAGATACTCCATGCCGTATATGTCATATTCAGTACAAAGCTGAGGGATCATGAGGGTCAATCACTCTTCTTCAATAGCTGGTTTCTTGGGAGGACACTGTTCTTCATTCAATTCCAGTCCTTGTGTTCCTGAATCCATTTCCAGAATCCAGCTACTGAATCCAGTTCACGTCTGCTACTGAGTCCAGTTAGGGACTTCCCCAGAGCCTGCTCCAGCATCACTGGTGATGATGACATAATTGCCATCAGTGGAGTCTGGGTTTGGTAATGGTTTTGTATAAATTTTTTTATATTTAATTTTATTATTATTGTTATTTTCACTAAAGTTTTTCTTTTCCAATTGAAAAGTTTTTCTTCCTTATTCGCTTTCTCTTACCCTTTGGATAGGGAGAAGGATTAACAGAGAATGTCTGTTATCAGTCTAGTGTACTGCCCTTACCCTAAACCATCACAATTAGGTCCAGTTGTAAAAGAACCTTCTCACATACAATTTAATTTAATTATTTAATTTGTTGCTGTTTCTGTTGGTAGAAATTGTTATGAAACTCTTGTTTTCGAATATGTTTACCTTTACTCAGAAATTGTTTTGTGTGAAAGAAAAAAAGAAAACAAAACACAAAACAAACACCCTATGGCTTGCTAGTTAACTATCCCTCTTAGGTGTTCTATATTCAAAAGCTGATGTTCCAGCTGTGTAAACTAATACATTTTTCCATCTGAAACGTATGTATGTAATTAAATGAATCCTAGATACATATTTGGCATTTGAACACTTAAATTAACAAACATTCTCTTTCACAAATATTTGCAAACAAAAATTAGAAGAGGTTGCAAATACAGTCCAAATGATAATAAAATAAATCTAACCATGTTGGGGACTGGAAAAGTGTCTCTGTGTGGGGTTGTGCAAGCCTAAAGATGCAAGATTTTTTACAACAGGAATAGAATTAGGGTCTAGATTATGTATACATATTTTTTTCCTTTGTCTAGTAGAGGTCAATAGGTTACAGTGGAGGAAGTTTGGGAAATTTAGAAAGCTGTGTGAGGCAGAATAAGGAAAGAGTATGGTGCTTAGGTACCATGGGGTGATTCATATCTGAAAGCACCATGGAGGCATATGAGGCCTGGACTACATTTTCTCAGCTTGAAGTGTTTGATTGCAAATAGAGAAGCACAAGTGATCTTTATTACATAACTGTTGTCAGCTTCACAGTCTTGTTGCAGATTTGGAGACAGAGACCAGAGAGATAGGAGTTCCAGTAATAACCATTAATTTGCCTTAAATAAAGTTGCCCTTGGACTTGGTAACTTTCAAGACTTGTATCAATAGTCAGCTCAAAGAAAAACATATTGAAGACAACCATCTCTTGTGGTGGAAATGCCATGCTTGAACTTTCAACTGTACCCTGAAAATGAAGGCCAAGGCAGTAAAGCTGTGTGTCAGGACTACAACACAATCATGCTTAGTGGTCATAGTGAGTGTCTGGTTCCCCTAGATTCATGATGCAGGTCCAATCCAGACTAGAGGGGCTGGGGAGGCAACTGGTGTGTGTGTGTGTGTGTATGTGAAAGACAGGGACTGTGTGTATCTGTTAGAATGGAAATCTTAAACTAGAAATCATTCTCTACTCTCTACTCACTCAGCTTAATAAACAAAAGTTAGATTAGATGTCACAGTTCTTGATACCACTCCACCCACACCTCCCCAGTGACATTAGGAATGTATTTGGGGGACTATTAAGGTCTGGAGATTTCAGGTGATGTAATGCATAATATATGCAATACATAATATACATAATAGTATATAACAGAATCGGATGCTGTGTCCTATCAGTGGAGAAGTGTGACAAGGAAAATACCCCATTAAACTCTTTCCCTTTGACCTTTACCATAAATATTACAGACAGGAGAGCTCTTGATCAGGCAGTTTATTTCAACTATCTACAGGTTTAAAGAAAATAAATATTCCAAGGAAAAGAAAAGAAAAATCCTGAGTGTTTAAAAGAATAGCCACAGACAATGTGAGAATTACTGAAAGAAGATAAGAAAACAGTCTGATGAAATCAAAATACCACATACAGCATTGTGAATTGCAATATCAATCACATCTACACAGTTTTAAAGGAAGGAAGGTATCAACCCTTCCTATTTCTAATTTGGGAAGAGAAATTAAGTTCTATCAAAAAAGAAAAATAATTAATCACACAATTTAATTAGAACTTCCTGGTGCCTAATAAAGGAGGGTCTGAATACTTATTAGTTTTATGTGTGGCGGTTTATGGTTTTACTTAATTTTCCCAGTGAAGTGCAAGAAAGATTCTGTGTAACAACTTTAATTTTATATATATCACTATCGTAAGAGAAACTGATGATGAAATAATTCCATTAATCTAGCCACAGATATTGGAACACCTGGAAATAAGAATAACTTGTAAGAAACAAATTTCTGAATAGGAACTGGTAATTTGAAAGGTACACATCCTTAATTAGCTACAAATTGGATTTTGGTGGGTGAAAAATAATGATCAATTTATGCTTTTACCAGCTAGTTTGTGATTTTTCTTTCTTGATAATTGAATAACACTTACCTATTGACATCAACAGATTTTTTGGATAAACAAATGCACTGTCTGTCCCTGTCTCAGTCTGACTTGAAGTTTGCCTTTAAGATAGGCATGTAACATATGTAAGAAACACAGAACTTTATTTTGAAGTTCCCTAAGTAAACTAATTAGAATCCAATTTTATTTTAAATGATTATGTATATAATTCTTCATTAAAGATGGAAGCAGCTAAATAACTGTTTCTCATTACAAACCTGTTACAGAATAAAATGATGATTCGTGATGGTGATGGACAAGCCACGTTGAGAACTTTGACAGGGGCCTGTTCTGGCAGAAGGCTTCTCAGCAGGGAAATACGGGCATAATGGAAGAGGAAAGTCTGCTCCAGCTGGTCAGGATCCAGATTTGTGTCATTCCAGTCTAATAAGAATCATCCCTGACCCTCTGATGTAGGGACCAATTACAGCTGGTCATTTCTTCAGCTGCATACATGTTCTCTTGGTAAACATAGCTAATTAATAGGAAATATCGACTCCTTGACATTACAGACAAATAGAACATTTTCCCTTTGCTTAATAAGAGTTAAATCACATCTTTCTACTTCAAACATTTTGTTCTGATCACCATTTTCCCAACAGCCCTTGGAAGAGTTGCCATTTAATTGCTACTGCAAAGATGTTCTAACCTTTTTAAAGAGACAGTTTTAAGGTAACTACATACCACAAATCCAAATTTTTGAAACAAATATGTAAAAATATTTTTCAGCTATCACATGATACTGTAGAAACTCTTTTTATACTTTTTGTGGAGTTTGGGTTGTTTTGTTTTACATTTTTTGTTGAAGCTCCAAATCAGTCTGGTCATGGCCATTGTGTTGCTTAACTCACATTTTTGTGTCAGTTTAATTCTGTGATCACATAAATGAAATATATTTATGATTTTACTAATTTTAACAAAGTTTATGGGATTAGTGGCATAAGTAGTTTTAGGTTAGTGTTATCAGTATTCAAGGGAGACCCAAACTCCTTTTCAGATAGAAAACCAAGAATTTATATATTTTATATACACACATATATGTACCTATGTGCAGGAGATCACAGAATGGACTCAACACAGAGCAATGTGATCAAAGTTGAAGACCTTTATTCAAGCACACACAGAGCTTATATATCTTTTCTGTATCAGTACATGAGCTACCTTACATTGCTATTGGCTACATGCTCTGTCCATACACCTAATTATCACGAATAATTGGCTAAAGCTACACAGCCACATCTTACTTATAAGATAGTTGTGAACATTCTTACAGTCTCTTATCCTGTTGTTGACTTTCTCACAGCTTCTATCTTGTTCTAGCAGCTTCAGCTTAGTTATTACAAGCCGGCTCTGCCTTCACATGACTCTACTCGCCCGTCAGGCCTGATTATATTAGGGCAATCCCAGACATGTCAAGGCAATACTGAGTCTGGATGGGCCACATGTCCATTCTTCTCAAGATGCATTACTACACCTATGTACATCTATATACAGAGTTGCTGGAGTTGGAAGAGTCCTCTAAAGATCATAGTCCAACTACCCCCAAGAAGACAACTGAGAAGAACAATTATTTAAACTTCAACTCTATTCCAAGGTTATGACTGTATGGTTTGAAAACAGTACCATAGAAACATCATAAAAAAAATCAAAGAAAAAATATTCAGATGTACAAAGCAAGTTCCCTTGACCAGAGTCACTGGTAATCCAAAACTCACCTTAAACTCAAGGGGCAGTATATCATCCTAACCTGATTATATGAAAAGAAGCATATACATAAGAAAAATATCAACTAGATAATAGATCTTCTCCATCTCTATGAAAAAATAAAAATTGGATCTGTATTGTATCTGTTGGAGTCAAGAAAATACTAAAATGGTCTGACTGACAGAGGCAAAAGCTAAAGCAGGCTCCAGATAATGGATTTAAATATTCTAAAGTCATCTCTTTCTGAGGTCGATTCTATATATATATAAAAAATTCATAGAATCATAGTAACGTCTGGGTTGGAAGGGACCTCTAGAGGTCCTAGTCCAATTCCCCTGCTGAGACCAGGGACATCTTCAACTACAGCAGGCTGCTCAGAGCCTTCACAAGCTTCACCTTGAATGTCTCCAGGGATAGGGCCTTAACTACCTCCCTGGGAAACCTGTTCCAGTGTTCCACCACCCTCATGGTAAAGAACTTCTTTCTTACATAAAATCTAAATCCACTCTTTTCTAATTTAAAACCATTACCCCTTGTCCTTTCACTCCAGGCCTTTGTAAACAGGACCTCTCTGATCTTTTTAGAAGCTCCCTTCAGGTACTGGAAGGTGGCTATTAGGCCTCCCCAGAGCCTTCTCTTCTCCAGGCTGAACAATCCCAGCTCCCTCAGCCTGTCCTTATAGGAGAGGTGCTCCAGCCCTCTGATCATCCTGTGGCCTTTCTCTGGACCTGCTCCATCAGGTTCATGTCCTTCCTGTGCTGAGGGCTCCAAGCTGGATGTAGTATTCCAGGTGAAGTCTCTACCAGTGCAGAGTAGAGCAGCAGAATCACCTCTCTTGATCTGCTGACCACTCTTCTTTTGATGCAGCCCAGGATGCAATTGGCCTTCTGGGCTGCAAGCACACACTGTCTCCTCATGTCCAGCTTCTCTTCTATCAACACACACAAGTCGTTTTCTGCAGGGCTGCTCTCTATTGCTATGAAAGACTTGAAATATTGTTTATTTTGCTCAGGATGAGCATGACTATGCACACTTTTACCTACTCAACATCACAGGAATCTATCCACTGGAGTAAAAAGTAGGGAAGATATTTGAAAGCCACAAAGCTTCCTTTGCCCTCCCCTTCCATCCCACCACACACACATATTTGATGCTTAAGTCCAAACCTCGTCAAAAATCCGTATCTTGGGTTTTTTTCTTTGTCAAGCCACCAGGAAAGCAAACCCAACAAGGACATTTCTTGAAAACAATCTTTATGGTACTTTAGGTTATTTAGGTTACTTTAGGTTACTTTTTCTAATTTTATTTATAGTTCTACTCTACATTTGTCATAATACAAGTTTTTCTCTTTTTGTCTTCTCCTGAATATTTCTTAATTTATTTCTAATTCATTGATAAAGTATCATTTCCCCTGCCTTCCCATGACTTTGGTAATGCCCATCCACATCCCTCATACTACATCCTGTTTGTCTATCTTTTGTCTATTCCCTGCTACAGTCCTGTTTTCTTCTACTTGTGTACTCTCTGGACTCTACCTCAGCCTTCTCAGTCTTGCTCCTGGTATCACTTACCTGTCCCCTTTCCCTACTCCTTATACAAATGTTTGTTAATATATACAACACAAAGTTAGAGGGACTGTATTTTTATGCACTAAAAGCCAGCCAGCCAACCAACCAACCAACCAACCAAAAAAAACCCAAACCAAAACCAAACAAACAAAAACACAACAAAAAAACCACATGGTTATTACTGTGATTCCCAAAACTAGGAAAATATTACTAAAATAACTTTCAAAAATTAGAATGGATATTTAATGCAAGACAAATAAAAATGTTGGTCACATCAAAGGGACAAAACTGCTTTTATGGTTCCAAGTTATCTAAAAGTATTTGGATACCCCTAGCAGAAGACACCTAAAGCTGTTCAAAATCCCAGTTCAGTCAGTCTTATCATGGTCTGTAACTGCTATAAGCAGTTAATACTCTTAGTTTTGGCATATTTTTAACACATTTTTTTGTCCCCAGAGAAAAACGTGATTTTGATTGCCAGGGTAGCTCAAGAAACAAACTCTTTGCAGGCTTAAGTAAAACATCTAAATGAATTATGTCAACCATTAAACTGAAAATTGTGCTGCAAGACTAGTTTTATCATTATTCAAATTTCCTTCAATAGTATTAGCCTAGGGAATATTCTGTTAGATAAAGAAAGGTGCTTTTATTATCTTGTAAATACTTACTTGTATCCTGTATTTCTTACTTTGTATATGTAATAAATATTTTTTTACTCCTTCTAGTATTTTGAAAAATATTGGACCAGGTAATTAGCACACACAATTTTAATCATCTCATTTAAGAATAGGACATCAATAACACTCAGCTTGAGTTTTATAAGGAGCTTTCCTTCCAAATATTTTTCTGTAGTCATGAATAATTCTGAAATCATGCATATGAAAGGATGATTGCTTGACATAGGAAGAATCTGCAACCAGTTCTTCCCTTATTGAAAATACCAGTGTCAAGAGGAATACTTTTGAAGTTAGTAGAATATTGTGTGCGTAATATTAGTCTAAAAAGATAACTCTATTATCAAATAATATATAAGCTTTCAAAGTAACATTCAGGCACTTTTTTCATTAGTATTTACATTCTTTATTTCTTTATTAGAAAAGTAAAAATTTGGTTTTTTAATAAATAAATAAAAAATTATTTACCTGATGCTTTTGTAAAGGCATTTCTAACCTATTATGTTCTGGTTTTAGCTGCTTATTATTATTATTTCATTGAGAAAAAAATAATATATTTATCATTTTTAATACTTTATTCATTACTACTTCAAACTACTTTTTCAGTAATCATAATGAAAGAATTGATGGGTGAAGAGAAGACAAGCATGAGATGAAGGAATTGTACCATGTAACTGCTGTGAAATGTTTCAAAGCCAATGGATTTTATCTATTTTCTAATTAAATGCTCCAGATTATCTAAAAATGTTTCTCATCAAAACCTATTGAATAAAAGTTATTTTCTATTTTTTATAACTATAAGGATAATCTCTTTTTTTCACTTCAGTGAATCCTATATACGTACAGATATTTTCTATAAAATTGTCCTGGTTCATAACTGTCCTCTTTGAATTAGAACAGAACTGATTCTGAATTAGAATATTCTAATTAACTAATTCTGTTTCTTTGTGAAACTGAAGGACTTTTCCCTATTTTTCATGAAGCTATTTTGATTATGTTTCTTAAATTGGAAAATGCTCCAGATGTTTCTGCTTTGTTTGTTCATGAAAGATGTATTGTTAATGTATTAAGGTACATCATTCAAAGCCATTCTCTCTTAAAATTTACGCTTGCTCTGGGCTTTGACTTTGGTGATAATAAGTGACTCATTTGAAGACTCTTGGTTTACAAACAATTATACAACAACGGTTGGAATATCTGGCATTATGAATTTGCTCTACTGAATTTCTATTAACTTAATAGCTTAAGTGATGGAATTTATTCAGTTGAACACATCTTTCCAGCTTTTTTTTATTTTCTTCTTTATTAACTTCCTGGGATCTTCTAGATTATTTTCTCGATGTCTAGTATCATTTATTTAACAGGAGCTTAAAATTTAATCTGTCTGCTCCAGACCCCTGAAAATGTTGACATGCTTAACAAAGTAATATTCCTAAAGTATGCATGCCCACTTCCTACAGAGATACTGAATAGTAATGAGCCATTGAACACACCTTATACTTTATTTTAATATGTACACTAAATTGTAATTTAAAATTGATCTTAATGCATGACCAAGACTCCCCTTTCATGCCCCTCCCCCCAGTCCTTTAAGAATTCTCTCTTTATTCCTTTTTTCCCTCAATAACTTCCCTATGACTATGAAGTCATACCCAATTAGTAGATGAACTCAGAGGAACTTTAAAAGCATGACTGATGTCCAAAATACTGTATACAGTAACTGTTACACTTAGGTTTAATGCATTTTTTTCTCCTCTTGCTTAAAATATAAAGTCTTCTGTGATAGAAAAGGGTGTGCTAATTGCTTAGTTTTCAGTAAGCAAAGGATGAAAAATCAGGAGTTACTCTCTAATATCACTGATGACCATTCTAAATCCTATCTTTACTGTGAGAAAATACTCCAGTAGCTGTTAGTTGGTATAAAAATGCCCAAATTCTGATATAAAGCCACATTTTGCTTTAGGACAGCTGCTGCATAGATGTATAATGCAACTGCTAGAACAACATGGATGCCATAGAGAAGTTTCTCAGTTCATAAGGGATGGGGCAAAACTGTCAGGAGAGTCTCACCCACAGGCAATGAATAGGGTTCTTGAAATTAGTTCAATGACTTGGTCAAAAAGAAAGGTAATTTTCCTTAGATCTTGCAGTCTATATATTTTTACTATGCTTACTATTAAGTTGTGATTAACTAAACATGGCAAGAGATCTTATGCCATGATTATGATTAGACTAAGTGTTCTTTGGCGTTTCAGTTACTAAAAAAGGAAACATCCTTGTTGAGTAGAAGGAAATAAGGAAGTGACTGTGTTCAGTTTGTGTCTGTCAGGGTTTTGGTAGCAGGGGAGCAGGCCACTGGCATGTCTCCTTGTAAGAAATTTCAAGAAACATCTCCAGCTCCAAGCTGGACCCAACTCTGGGCAACACTGAGCCAGTCAGTGCCTCTGTGTTAATATATTTAAGAAGGGAAAACCTGTTGGGTGAGTCCTTTTATTTTTAGAGGACTTTTTTTTTGAGAGAGGAATGGGACATGAGAGACACTACCATATGGACACTAACATCCGTGAGAAATGAGTGGGGGAAGGCATGCCAGAGCAGCTATTCCCCTTTGGCCCAAGGTGTGATGGAAGGCTGAGCCCTTTCAGCCCTTAGAGATCAACAGTAGAGAAGAATCCCATCTGCAGCCCATGGAGAGCTGAAGCAGGGGACTGACCCATGCTTAAAATTTTTCTGTGTACATGTAATTGCGGTTTGTCAGATGTCCACCTCTCAGTTTTACAGTGCTTATTTTATCCAATTTGATAGATGAGTTTTACCAATCACCACTACTGCTGTGCACTAAGAGCCAATTATAAAAACCTTAAGAATTTTCTGAAGTGCTCTACTTGTTTCATGATTGTTGACAATGACTTACAAGTGGTTCATTCTTTATTACAAATTGATTTTGCCACATAGAAAGCCACTTTAACAAAGTATTTTTCTAGTTCATCTGTTATATTCCACATCTGTGGGACATAATGAAGATTATATATGAGAGAGAGTGAAAAAGAATGTGTTTCAGAGGAGTATCTGCAAAAATTAACTGCTTTTGGTAATGCTTTTTTGTGGTAAAATGTCAAAAAGAAAATAAATAAGGGAATAACACACTGTCCATTTTAGAATAATTTCTCCAGATAATGAAGATGCATAACAGGAAATATTATATTGGGTTTTATTGTTTGTTTATTTGGGGTTTTATGATACATATTTGTTAAAATATGTATCTGTCAGAATGTAACTACTGAGGAATAAAGTCATAGCAATCTGACCTTGCCACCAAACTGTAAAAAGCATATTAAAAGGTATTCTTGAAATTTTCAAGGGACTGGTAGACCTGTGCAAGAACTTTTATGTGATAAATGCAAGTACTAATTAATCTTTCTAACATCAAAAGGATGCTAGATAAAAGAACATTATAGTATAAAGAAAAAGTTGAGAAAAAATATTAATACAGTTTAGTGTAGTTGTTCTCATACTGTGTTCAGTGGTCATTGGAGATACTGTTGATCAGATTTGCTAACTTGCTTATCCTATTTTGCTTCAATTGCTAAAAAATTAACAATAAGCACTGTCTGTAATTTATCCAGTGAGGTACTATCATAATGAATTAAATAAATATTATTTTAGCACATATGAATGGCAGAGAGCCATCTGATGGAAAGGTCAATAGTTTCAAGAACAAAAGTTGTCTTTTTTTTTTTTTTTTTTTTATTTTGGTATGTCTAGTGTATTATTTTTTATGGTGTTTTGTTTATATTTATGAAGAATT